>CM051269.1:40400374-40402874 GCA_027921565.1 Artemia sinica | reverse complement strand
AAATCGTACTAGGTCACGCTATTAGAACAATAATTACCTCTCTATCCATCGCTCACAGGGAACAGATTCAAAACCTTTACTTCCTACATCATTTGGTCTAATTGCGACAAACGTGGCATGTCCAATGCAGATTAAAACCAGAAAAGACCAGAAACGCATAAAAATAAGAAAAAAGGGGCAAAAATCGTACTAGGTCACGCTCTTAGAACAATAATTATCTTTTCTATCCATCATTTAACACTCGCAGGAAATTACCACCTCACCCAGGGGGAACAGATTCAAAACATTACTTCATACATCATATGGTCTAATTGCCACAAACGTGGCATGTCCAATGCAGATTAAAACCAGAAAAGAACAGAAACGCATAAAAATAAGAAAAAAGGGAATTGCAACCAATCACTTCTGCAACAGGATGATCATTGAAATTTCTTAATGACTAAAGATTTTTTTTAACAAGATATGACTGAAAAGTGTTTTTTTTATTGGGGGGGGGGATGGGTTGATTGGCAGAAGGATCTATTAGGATAGTTATAGTGGAGGCCGAGTTGCTAGCGAAAAACCCGTGTGGATGAGTTGAAATAAAAAATATTAACATGAAATGACTGAAAAGTGTTTTGGGGGAGATGGGTTGATTGACAGAAGGATTTATTAGCGAAGTTATAGCAGAGGCTAAGTTGCTAGTGAAAAATCCAAGCTAATTGGACTTAAACTGTTTCAAGAGATACACGTTAGCACTCTAAAGAGAAATTTGAGTCTTTCAGAGAACTTTCAGGAATGGGTCTACAGGCTAATCAGTTCATGATAAAAAGGTGACCCCCCCCACCTCCGGGCCACGGGGACCGAAAGCCTGATACGGGTAAGACCCTCACCACCAAGGTCAGGTTAGGTTAGATTAGGTTAGGTCACCTAACATTTCTAGGTTAACTTACATCAGGTTAAGTGGCAGCTCCACTTAACCTGATGTAAGTTAACCTAGAAATGTTAGGTGACCTAACCTAATCTAACCTAACCTGACCTTGGTGGTGAGGGTCTTACCCGTATCAGGCTTTCGGTCCCCGTGGCCCGGAGGTGGGGAGGGGGTCACCTTTTTATCATGAACTGATTAGCCTGTAGACCCATTCCTGAAAGTTCTCTGAAAGACTCAAATTTCTCTTTAGAGTGCTAACGTGTATCTCTTGAAACAGTTTAAGTCCAATTAGCTTGGATTTTTCACTAGCAACTTAGCCTCTGCTATAACTTCGCTAATAAATCCTTCTGTCAATCAACCCATCTCCCCCAAAACACTTTTCAGCCATTTCATGTTAATATTTTTTATTTCAACTCATCCACACGGGTTTTTCGCTAGCAACTCGGCCTCCACTATAACTATCCTAATAGATCCTTCTGCCAATCAACCCATCCCCCCCCCAATAAAAAAAACACTTTTCAGTCATATCTTTTTAAAAAAAAATCTTTAGTCATTAAGAAATTTCAATGATCATCCTGTTGCAGAAGTGATTGGTTGCAATTCCCTTTTTTCTTATTTTTATGCGTTTCTGTTCTTTTCTGGTTTTAATCTGCATTGGACATGCCACGTTTGTGGCAATTAGACCATATGATGTATGAAGTAATGTTTTGAATCTGTTCCCCCTGGGTGAGGTGGTAATTTCCTGCGAGTGTTAAATGATGGATAGAAAAGATAATTATTGTTCTAAGAGCGTGACCTAGTACGATTTTTGCCCCTTTTTTCTTATTTTTATGCGTTTCTGGTCTTTTCTGGTTTTAATCTGCATTGGACATGCCACGTTTGTCGCAATTAGACCAAATGATGTATGAAGTAATGTTTTGAATCTGTTCCCTGTGAGCGATGGATAGAGAGGTAATTATTGTTCTAATAGCGTGACCTAGTACGATTTTCGCGAATAGATAACCGTTAAGTGGGTATATTTCTGGGTTTTGAGGTTTTAGAAATCAGTATAGGTTGAAATATTGAACAATATATGCAAATAATGGATAGTTCTTCAAATGTAAGCTCTCTAATGTTTGATGTAAGTTCATATGATATGATCTTTCGGTGTGTTTTCCAATCAAAATATGTAAAATACAATGAACTAAGTTCCATTGATTATAAAGGCCTGGCTAGAAAGGAATTGTCGGTGAAAAACTCACAAATTAGCCCTTAATATGGCTTTTCAGTGTTTTTTCCAACGGAAATATGCAAAATACGAAGAAATTACGTTTCCTTGGTTCTAATTCATATCCTTTAATTAGGGAGGTCAAGACATGGCAAAAAAGGAATTTTCAATGAAAAACTCACAAATATAGCTCTTAATATGGCTTTTCAATGTTTTTCTAATGGAAATACGCAAAATACAATGAAATTATGTTTCCTTGGTTCTAAATTCATATCCTTTAATTAGGGGGGTCAAGGCTTGGCTAAAAAAGAGGGATTTTCAGTGAAAAACTCACAAATATAGCTCTTAATGTGGCTTTTCAGTGTTTTTCCAATGGAAATGCG
>CM051269.1:40242874-40395374 GCA_027921565.1 Artemia sinica | reverse complement strand
GTTCCTTTTGTTTGGCATCTCTGCGCTGGCTTATTTCAATTATTTGGAAACCTTTTCGCGCGCTAAAATAAAAACATTTGCTCGGAAACGATTCTTCTGGAAGAACTCCAGACATTAATAAACTTCGCACCGGAGACAATTCAAACAATCATGACATCATGTGTGATCTAACTGTTTCTCAGAAACATTTCTGTTCGAAATCCAAAGACATTAATTAACTTTACGTTATCTGTCAGACGTTAATTAACTGTTTCCCGGGAACTCATAACATTTGGCTCGAATAACAATAACAAATACTATTTCTGGATCATAACATCTGCCTCGAGCGTGCACTTACAACAACAACATTGACCCCATTAACCACGTGTTCTCTCTAATGACTCTGTTCAAAACAACAATAACATTGACCTTGGCATTTTGCCTCGGAAACAATAACAACATTGACCTTGACATTCGCTAAGAGCGTGCCAAAAACACACCTGGAGAAAGAGGTCATTGACCGATTACGCAATCATTCTCACTAATGACTCTATGCCCATATAAGGAGCCCCGTCACGACTCAATAAGGCATCTCTACTGCTGAGCCAGATTTACATGCATTTTTTGAAAAACGAACAGAAATTAAATTAAAAAAAAAATGTTTTCTTAACTGAAAGTAAGGAGCAACACTAAAACTCAAAACGACAAAAATTATTCAGCATATGAAGGGTTGCCCCCTTCTCAGTGCCTTGCTCTTTACACTTAAGTTTACTGTTTGACCCAATTTGTAAGAACTGCTTTTGAAAGGCAGGGGCAGTTGAATTAAGATAAGGTAAGATTTTATTGAATATGAATACGCACGAGAAAAGGCTGCGCTTAAGGTAAAAAAAATCACTTTCTCACAGTCACAGAAAGAAGAACAAAATGAAGAAGAAAAGAAAATAAAGATAAATAAAAACTATACAGTAAAGTTTATTCAGGAAAAATTAAAAATTATTCAGGAAAAAGTAAGGAAAAATTAATCACATGAAAACCAAAAAAATTTACTAGTCTTTTGAAGGTGCCAAACGAGGGGTATTCTCTAGCCGAATCGGGAAGGGTGCTCAATGTCAAATGACACGCAAAAAAAGGATTAAAATCGGATCTTATTGTTAGTGTATGCGGAATTTGGATATTTAGAGAACTATGGAGTTGATAATTTGACCGATCAGATACAAAAGAAGACGCAAATCTAAGGGACCTAGGAATATCACCATGGAGCTGAAGAAAAGCTAAAGACGCACAGAAAAGAAAATAAGTTTTTTTAGTATCAAATAACAGTTTAGTTGCCGAACGATTTACATCCTGGATAAGATTTATAGCTTTATCGTAAGTATTCGAAAGCGGTTTGAGAAAAGAAGGGAAAATAGACATCGATATGACTAAGCAATAGGAAATATAGGAATGAATTTAGCTATGAAAGAGGATTCTTAGAATTGGTCCAGGAAAAATACGTTTGAGTTTTCTTAGAATTAGAATAGGAAGCTTGTTTAAAAGTGCTACCAGCTTATTCATTACATCAACTTATCAAAAAGAATCACCCACTCTACAGAATGTCAGCAAAATGTCTTCTTTACATTCACGCACAGCAAACTTAAGCTCGTAAACAACTCCATTAGTAGTAGCTTTTGCTATTAAATCATTGACTGATTTTGCAAATACTGTTAGCGCAGTGTCATCCGTAAAAGAATTAATAAATAGATTTTGCAGATAAAACTGTATCATGTCCACGTAAACTAGATAAAGTAAACAGCCCAGCACAGAGCCCTGGAGCACACCACACTTCATAGGAAAAGACGAAGAGACTACATAATTTAAAACGACTTTAAGAGACCCTACCATAAAGATAACTCTGAAACCATCTTAGACAAAATCTATTTATTCCAAGACTTCTCCTTCGATTAAGTAACATTTGGTGGTCAACAGTGTCAAACGCTTTTCTAATGTCAATCAAAATAGACATAGGTGCGTCATCTGAGTTTAATGCACAGCTAACTGTTTGAACCAGTTGCTCTAAGGAGTGCGTCGTAGAATGACCCTTATGAAACCCAAACTGTGTCTGTCTCAAAAGCTTATTCATCTGAAGGAAATTATAGACCCATTTATGTACCACTTTCTTCAGTCATAGGCAGTGCAATAGCGCTGCCTGAGTAAAGAACGATGTTGGCACAACGTATTTTTTTTCTTGGTTGGTTTTAGACCAGGGCACGTCATATCGAAGGAGTTGTCGTAGAAACTTGGAATGACCCTTATGAAACCCAAACTGTGTCTGACTCAAAAGCTTATTCATCTGAAGGAAATTATAGACTAGTTTATTCAGAAATTTCAAAGAGCCAGAAACCCCTCAATAATTACGTCAGTTTGATTCCGCTTTCGGTTTTGTTCAATGAAAACACAAAAATGTGACATATTTTTTTTTTTTTTTTTTTTTTAATGAGGATATGAAGTACGTTTTGAAAATCAGGAAAGAGTATTTTTATTTTATTTTACTATTTTGTTCAATGAAAACATGAATAAAAATGTATTTTCTAACCTTTTCTACGGGAAATGATTGCTCACTGGTATCTATGTCTGTCGTTTAAGTAGAATTTTTGTCTCCTATTCAATTGATTCTTTACAATACCCTGATCTAAAACCAAAAAAAAAAAAATAATAACACATTCTGCCAACACCTTTCTTTAATTAGGCAGCGTTATTGCGCTGCCTATGACTGGAGAACGTGGGACATAAATTTTTCAAAGTTCATTTTGTTTTTTTTTTCGTTGAAATACAAGAGTTGGAATATTTCAGTAGTGTTTTGTCGGTGTTTACCTTGTCACAGTTACATTCTCTTGATTTTTCAAAGTTCATTTTGGATTTCTTTCATTGAAATGTAAAAGTTGGAATATTTCAGTAGTGGTTTTTTGTGGTTTACCTTGTCACTGTTACATTTTCTTGATCTTTCAAAGTTCATTTTGGATTTTTTTTTCATTGAAATGCAAGAGTTGGAATATTTCAGTAGTGTTTCGTCTTGGTTTACCTTGTCACACTTACATTCTCTTGATTTTTCAAAGTTCATTTTGGAATTTCTTTCGTTGAAATGCAAGAGTTGGAATATTTCAGTAGTGTTTTGTCGTGGTTTACCTTGTCACACCTACATTCTCTTGATTTTTCAAAGTTCATTTTGGATTTCTTTCTTTGAAATGCAAGAGTTGGAATATTTCAGTAGTGTTTTGTCGTGGTTTACCTTGTCACACTTACATTCTCTTGATTTTTCAAAGTTCATTGTGGATTTCTTTCGTTGAAATGCAAGAGTCGGAATTTTCAGTAGTGTTTTGTCGTGGTTTACCTTGTATCATTTACATTCTCTTGATTTTTCAAAACTCATTTGGATTTCTTTCGTTGAAATGCAAGAGTTGGAATATTTCAGTAGTGTTTTGTCGTGGTTTACCTTGTCAGACTTACACTCTCTTGATTTTTCAAAGTTCATTTTGGATTTCTTTCGTAGAAATGCAAGAGTTGGAATATTTCAGTAGTGTTTTGTCGTGGTTTACCTTGTCACACTTACATTCTGTTTATTTTTCAAAGTTCATTGTGGATTTCTTTCTTTGGAATGCAAGAGTTGGAATATTTCAGTAGTGATTTGTCGTGGTTTACCTTGTAACATTTACATTTTCTAAATTTTTCAGAACTCATTTGGATTTCTTCCGTTGAAATTCAAGAGTTGGAATATTTCAGTAGTGTTTTGTTGTGGTTTACCTTCTCATTGTTGCATTCTCTTGATTTTTCAAAGTTCATTTTGGATTTCTTTCGTTGAAATGCAAGAGTTGGAATATTTCCGTAGTGTTTTGTCGTGGTTTAACTTGTCACACTTACATTCTCGTGATTTTTCAAAGTTCATTTTGAATTTCTTTCGTTGAAACCAAAGAGTTGGAATATTTCAGTTGTGTTTTGTCGTGGTTTACTTTGTCACACTTACATTCTCTTGATTTTTCAAAGTTCATTTTGGAATTTCTTTCGTTTAAATGCAAGAGTTGGAGTATTTCAGTAGTGTTTTGTCGTGGTTTACCTTGTCACACTTACATTCTCTTGATTTTTTAAAGTTTATTTTGGATTTCTTTCGTTAAAATGCAAGAGTTGGAATATTTCAGTAGTGTTTTGTCGTGGTTTACCTTGTCACACTTACACTCTCTTGATTTTTCAAAGTTCATTTTGGATTTATTTCGTTCAAATGCAAGAGTTGGAATATTTCAATAGTGTTTTGTTGTGCTTTACCTAGTCACAGTTACATTTTCTTGATTTTTCAAAGTTCATTTTGGATTTCTTTCGTAGAAATGCAAGAGTTGGAATATTTCACTACTGTTTTGTTGTGCTTTACCTTGTCACGTTTACATTCTCTTGAGTTTTCAAAGTTCATTTTTGAGTTTTTTCGTAGAATTGCAAGAGTTGGAATATTTCAGTAGTGTTTTGTCGTGGTTTATTTGTCACTGTTAAATTCTCCTGATTTTTCAAAGTTCATTTTGGATTCCTTTCGTTTAAATGCAAGAGTTGGAATATTTCAGTAGTGTTTTGTTGTGCTTTACCTTGTCACAGTTACAATCTCTTGATTTTTCAATGTTCATTTTGGATTTCTTTCGTAGAATTGCAAGAGTTGGAATAATTCAGTAGTGTTTTGTTGTGGTTTACCTTGTCACAGCTACATTCCCTTGATTTTTCAAAGTTCATTGTGGATTTTTTTCGTTGAAATGCAAGAGTTGGAATATTTCAGTAGTGTTTTGTCGTGGTTTATCTTGTCGCACTTAAATTCCCTTGATTTTTCCAAGTTCATTTTGGATTTCTTTCATTGAAATGCAAGAGTTGGAATATTTCAGTAGTGTTTTGTTGTGGTTTACCTTGTCAAAGTTACATTCTCTTGATTTTTCAAAGTTCATTTTGGAATTTCTTTCGTTGAAATGCAAGAGTTGGAATATTTCAGTAGTGTTTTGTTATGGTTTACCTTGTCACAGTCACATTATTTTCATTTTTCAAAGTTCATTTTGGATTTCTTTCGTTGAAATGCAAGAGTTGGAATAATTCAGTAGTGTTTTGTCGTGGTTTACCTTTTCACAGTTACATTCTCTTGATTTTTCAAAGTTTATTTTGGATTTCTTTCGTTGAAATGCAAGAGTTGGAATATTTCGGTAGTGTTTTGTAGTGGTTTACCTTGTCACAGTTACATTCTCTTGATTTTTCAAAGTTCATTTTGGATTTCTTTCATTGAAATGCAAGAGTTGGAATATTTCAGTAGTGTTTTGTCGTGGTTTACCTTGTAACACTTACATTCTCTTGACTTTTCAAAGATCATTTGGATTTCTTTCGTTGAAATGCAAGAGTTGGAGTATTTCAGTAGTGTTTTGTTGTGGTTTATCTTGTCGCTGTTATATTCTCTTCATTTTTCAAAATTCATTTTGGATTTCTTTCGTTGAAATGCAAGAGTTGGAAATATTTCAATAGTGTGTTGTCGTGGTTTACCTTGTCACTGTTACATTCTCTTGATTTTTCAAAGTTCATTTTGAATTTCTTTCATTGAAATGCAAGAGTTGGAATATTTCAGTAGTGTTTTGTCGTGGTTTACCTTGTCACAGTTACATTTTCTTGATTTTTCAAAGTTTTTTTGGATTTCTTTCATTGAAATGCAAGAGTTGGAACACTTCAGTGGTGTTTTGTCGTGTTTTACCTTGTCACAGTTATATTCTCTTGATTTTTCAAAGTTCATTATGAATTTCTTTTATTGAAATGCAAGAGTTGGAATATTTCAGTAGTGTTTTGTTGTGGTTTACCTAGTCACTGTTACATTCTCTTGATTTTTCAAAGTTCATTTTGGATTTCTTTCGTTGAAATGCAAGAGTTGGAATATTTCAGTAGTGTTTTGTCGTGGTTTACCTTGTCACAGTTACATTCTCTTGATTTTTCAAAGTTCATTTTGGATTTCTTTCGTTGAAATGCAAGAGTTGGAATATTTCACTAGTGTTTTGTATCTGGGTTGGTTTTTTGCAAGTCCAAGAATTAGTCTTTGTTGGTTTGAATGTCTAAAGTGCATGTCTTTCTCTGTTTCTATGTCTGAATATATTTGTTTACATGTCTGGGTTGGTGTTTGGTTAGGTTTGGTTAGCTAAGTTAGGTTAGGTTAGCTAGTAAACATTTCTCCATGTTTAAGTTAGGTTAGGTTAGCTTATCGTGAGCGCTCCTGATAAGCTAACCTAACCTAACTTAAACATGGATAAATGTTATTGGGGCGGTAGCGACATTTATTTATAAATTAGATAAAAATTTCAATATCAAACATAAAATAGAAAAAGGCTAAGGTTTCTGAAATTGCACTATTTACACTAGCTTTAAACGCTCTGGTCGTGGCGAATTCGTTCTAAAAATAACTGGTTACTATTGATTCTACGAGCAACCATTTGCACCTGCATTGCGAATGCTATACTCAAAGACACAGTTTTTTTTATACAGTTTACTATATTTAGTATGATAGTGCTAAAAAAAATCAAGGGAGGGGAGGTGGTAATCCAGTCAAGAGAAGGGAGGCGGTAATCCAGTCAAGGGAGGGGAGGCAGTAAATCAGTCAAAATAAAATAGTCTTAAATCTACATTTGTTGGAAAGAACGATTACTGTGCTACCTAATTATTTTAAATTCCAGGTTCCTATCCATGACGTATAAATAATAGTTCAATAGGAAAAAATCCTTAGTGAAACAATAAAAAACTTCTAGAGATTTCGGTCGCATATACAGTGGCCTTCATCTGCAGATAAACTCTCTGCTGATCCACTGTGATGCCGCGGTATATGTGAGCGAAATCTCCAGAAAATTTTTGTAGTTTCACTGTCAAATAAAAGGATTTATCCCTATTGAACTGTTGTTTGTATAGATGGCCAAATTTAAAAAAACACAGTTTACTGTACGGAAATTTAAACTAAAACGAACTTAGATTACCTCGAATATAATATCAAAATTAAAACGAACAGGAATTATGAAGAATGATGGAACACATTCTGAAACTACTGCTACTATTGACAACTCACTGGAGCACCAAACCACCAGAGGCTGACACATCTACGCGCGCTACTCCTCCACCCCAATTTATTTCAAACCTCACCCTTTACTCCATCCCAAATTTTACATTTTCTCTGTCTTATGACCTTTTCCCTCACAATTAGGGGACGGCCAGCCTTTATTTGGCCCTAGATGGTTAGTCGAAAAGGATAGTCTTTTGCAATCTATCATCCGCAGAACGTTTCCCAGCCATTTCAATTTTTCTCTCATTATAGCCCTAGAAAGTGGGATAAAACTAGATGTCTCGTAAAGCTTGCCGTTTGAAACACGGTCATCCAGACGAAAGGATATGGCACTAGACCCTTAAAGTTCAAACCGGTGGTGCTGATGAAACCGGCGGTACCCAACAATTCGTTGACAATTTCTTTGGAAACGTCTAACAAATCCTTTTTTGTTTCTTGGAGTACCCACGCTTCGGAACCATGCTTAACCACTGTCGTCACTGTGCCTTCTAATATTCTAATCTTGATTCGCAGACTTATCTTCCTATTCTTCTAAACGTTCTAGTTGTTAACTTAAGAGAAGAGAACTTTAAATAACCTTTAAAGTAGGAAATGTGCTTCATTTGGCATGCAACATCTTAATTTTTAAACTTGGTGGGTTTACAGTTTAAAATCTGGACTAGCTTAGACAGAACTTAGTTGCGAAAGACAAAGGCCAGATATACCGAACAGAGTAACTCCCTTCTTTCCATTAAACGGTCGGGTTCGAAAAGCCCGAAAGCCCATTTTTATTATAAAGGTAAAGAAATGTTAGAAACGAGCTACCTGTGTGTAACTTGAACTTGAAAGTTCTAGGTAGTTCTTCACCCGACGAAGGGTAGAGAAGGATCTTTTTCCTCTGCAGTTTGTGGCAGGCACACTAAGAACCATCCTTAAGGCAATGTGAATGTTTGGATAGATGCTAACTTCATCAAAATGACGCAAAACCTTGACTCTAACGCAGTTAGAGTCATGCCGTTTTTCCTTCATCAGTATTTTGTACCAATCATCAGAATAAAAACTCAAGAGCTCACTTGAAGGCTTCGGGATTTCTGAGGCGTGATTCGCGTGGCGACGGAGTGCACCTGGCACTTTGACGATAAATCACATAAGTCCTTTTTTTTAAGAAAAAAACTCGGTCAGTAATATTCATGGCGCCCCTGAGCCCGGGCCTAATCCCCGGGTAGATCCAGGCCTGTAAATCATCCTTATTTTATTTATAATTATAATTCAACTATCATTAATTGTAACTACAGTAATATAATCCATGAATTTTGTTTAAAAATTGATAGAGCAATCCATGATTCTTCTTGATTCTTATCCAGATTCCATATCAAGGTCTCGATTCTGACGTGATTCCAAATTCGAAGGACACTTATTGTTTTTACGGTATCCATAACAATTATACGACTTTAGATAGTCACATTATCTAATCAAGTACGCATTAGGAATAAATTTGATTCAGCAATTTGCTAATAAAATTATAGCAATTTATAGGCTAATAAAAGAAAAAAAGAAATTACAAAAATTAATCTGGTATAAGGAAGTTGGTCTTTTTTAATGAACGGCATAGCAAGAATAACCACAAACAAATTACTGTGACTCCTCTTAAAGGCTATAGTTTTTTAGGTTCAGTAAATTAGTTGCTTTTTGAGCTGAAATACGGTGTCTCCTGGACATGTTAGTAGTTTAAATTGTGTATTTAAGACATGAATACGATTGTAAACATAAGTAAAATACTGGAGGCTGTAAGACAGCACCCGCTCAATGATTAAATATTTACAGAGTAGTTCATAAAATTATGTTTCTAGTCTTCGAGACAGAGATTTGAAGAAGTCCTTTGTATATCCCAAATTGTAAGAGAGGAATGGGTCGAAAAAGCCATGGATGATCTTCAGCCATTTAAATCCTCCGGAGAATATAGGGTTTATTTCATAATAGGCCTACTCCAAAAGGGGTGCGAAATTACAAGAGCCCATTAGCATATATTTGTATAGTTAGGAAATGGGGTATATTCTTAGACATGGCTAAAAGCAAGAGGTGTCTTCATACCTAAACCAGGGGGAAAAGATTATTCAAACCCTCGGTCATATAGAATGATCATTTTAACATATTTTCAATTGAAGGTGATGGAACCACTTACTTATTGATGCCTGATAAGTAACCCAGAGATCAAAACATGATTTCAAAGAACCAAATAGGGTTTAAGAAAGAAAGTTCAACAAAAGCTGCAATGCACCAATTGACTTACTGGCTTACTGGCTTAAGTCCCATCCATCCTCGAAGGTTGTTTTGGGGCCTCTTCATTCACTATGTTATTGATTTGGCGTCTGTATGAGCATCTATCTTCAGATAGGCGTAGAAGTTGCGGCAGGTTGAGTGTAGAGAAATTGTCTTTCCATCTCTTTGAGGGCCGACCTCTGGGGCGAGAACCATGCGCGCGACAATGGAAGACTATTTTCGGAAGACGGGAATTTTCCATACGCTGGATGGGGCCTACCCACCTAAGTTGTTGCAGTCTTATTTTGTCAAGTATAATGCGTTTGATTTTGAGGTTTTTAAAGAGCCTAATATTAGAGACCCTGTCAGTAGTGTGACAATAGGCACCACAGAACCTACAGGAAAACCTACAAGAATATGGTCAAAAGTTTAATAGATTGAAAACCTACATGAAAATATACATTGGAATTGCGCAAGAAAAACCCATGGTTGTGTCATTAAACTCACGCGTGAATATTTTAAAAGTTGGCACACTATAATGCATGTTATGAAACTAAAGTCGAGGTTTTTTAAACTTGACATGGTATAATGTGGTCATACATGTTTTGAGAGTATGGTCGTAATAATATAATGTGGTCAAACAGGTTGTTTTTCTGTTTTTGTTGTCAATTGCACAATGAATGTACGTCACGAGTTCACGTGTACATTCTTAAAAAAAACTGGTATGATATAAAGTAGTCAAACATGTTTTGAGGGCATGCATGAAATTATATAACTCAACATCCGTTTTTTATTCATCCTTGAAACCCCGTATAAAATGTTCATGCATTGGAATTTAATTTTCATTATGTTTTAGCATATCGAGCATAGTACACTGGATTTTATTAACTCTGAAACAATGGATATTTCTATTTTCAATGTGAGTACACTTTCATTCTTTATTTCCAAAAAAAAATCGTTTTACTAGTAAATTCAAATTTCAGGGGGACTTAGCCCCCCTCCCCTCCAACAATACAAACCCTTAAAATATGATGAGTATATTCGATAGAAAACGCTAAGTATGCTTTTTTTCTATTATGTAAAACAAAAACTCGCTCATCCACTGCTTTGTTACGATCATAATTCCTTACTTCTAGCTATTTCGTTCATAAAAAAATTGCCCCTTTTCCCAATTATCAGAAAATCTTTTTTCCAGTCTAAAAACCACATGTGTTTATAATTACGGAGAGTCCCTTTTGAAGTCAGAGTTTAAACGTGTCTTATCTGAGTTATGAAAACAAAAGGTTGATGATTAAGACAAGGATCTATGTAATTCTAAACGCTTTGGCCATTCAAAAAGCGAGGATTTCTGTTAAATAAATAATTCTCATACATTTTAAAATGGCTTATTTCGTTCCAAAGCTTGGCTTTTTCATAACCAAAGGTTCACATTTGACCCAAAGAAATGTATTTTCTGTAATTTTCTTACAAAAACTAGTGTTTACGGTCAAAAAAGCTTTATAGTTTAGTTTTTGCGGAAATGGCTTATTTTCGTTCCAAAGCTGCGCTTTTTCATAACCAAAGGTTCACATCTGACCCAGCGAAATGTATTTTCTATAATTTTCTCACAAAAACTAGTGTTTACAGTAAAAAACAAGCTTTATAGTTTAGTTTTTACGGAAATGGCATATTTTCGTTCCAAAGCTTGGCTTTTTCATAACCAAAGGTTCACATTTGACCCAAAGAAATGTATTTTCTATAATTTTCGTACAAAAACTAGTGTTTACGTTCAAAAAAGCTTTATAGTTTAGTTTTTACGGAAATGGCTTATTTAGTTCCGAAGCTTGGCTTTTTCATAACCAAAGGTTCACATTTTACCCAAAGAAATGTATTTTCTATAATTTTCTTACAAAAACTAGTGTTTACGGTCAAAAAAGCTTTATAGTTTAGTTTTTACGGGAATGGCTTATTTTCGTTCCAAAGCTGCGCTTTTTCATAACCAAAGGTTCACATCTGACCCAGCGAAATGTATTTTCTATAATTTTCTCACAAAAACTAGTGTTTACAGTAAAAAAAAAGCTTTATAGTTTAGTTTTTACGGAAATGGCATATTTTCGTTCCAAAGCTTGGCTTTTTCATAACCAAAGGTTGACATTTGACCCAAAGAAATGTATTTTCTATAATTTTCTTACAAAAACTAGTGTTTACGTTCAAAAAAGCTTTATAGTTTAGTTTTTACGTAAATGGCTTATTTTCGTTCCAAAGCTGGGCTTTTTCATAACCAAAGGTTCACATTTGACCCAAAGAAATGTATTTTCTATAATTTTCTTACAAAAACTAGTGTTTACGGTCAAAAAAGCTTTATAGTTTAGTTTTTACGGAAATGGCTTATTTTCGTTCCAAAGCTGGGCTTTTTCATAAATTATATTATGGGGAGATGTTTTTGAAATCCCCCTTCCCCCCAAACTAAAAATTTTCCAAAATTTTACTTTAAAATCTTTTCTTTTTAAATATTTCTAAAGTGCTAAGACATAGAGTGCTACAAACACCAGAATAAACTTTAGAGGGCAATTTATCTGTAAAAGAGGGCTTATTATTTCCTTACTAAATTTTCTTCTTTTTTAAGGATGTGGAGGTGGATTCTTACAATTACCCTCTCTCCGAAAAGAGACCAAGATGGGGTGATATCACATCGATGCAAGCTGCAAGACCATCAATCATCAGATATGCTAGCTCCATTACAAGTTCTCTGGACCGGCCAGGAGCCTCTCAAGCCAGTGTAAGCTCTGCACAAACCTCTATGCAACCTGGCAGAAAATTCAAGAGAGAATGGATAGATTCTCATAATGCATCAGTCTCATCTAGTCAAGATCGGGGGGTCACCCCCTATCAAGCATTGCAGGGCCCTTCACGACCAATGCAATGCGAGAATGATGTGGCCCCTACAGCTCTCGACATGCAAGCTGCAAATTTAAATGTGAGTTTTCAAATATTATTTCTCGCTAATGATTCTGTTTCCCAAGTCAATTTGAAGGAGTGTGTGTGAGCGGTACATGTGCCGCTTATTTTTCTGTATACCCGATAATTCATGGAGACAGTATAATGAATATTGCAAATTCAATAACGTCGTAATGATTGTTGTATGTGTGTGTGTGTGTGTGTGTGTGTGTGTGTGTGTGTGTGTGTGTGTGTGTGTGTGTGTGAGCGGTGCAGGCGCCGCATCTACTCGATAATTCATTGAGATAGTATAATGAATATTGCAAATTCAATAACGGCGTAATAATTGTTGTATGTGTGTGTGTGTGTATGTATGTGTGTGTGTGTGTGCGGTGCATGCGCCGCGTCTACTCGATAATTCATTGAGATAGTATAATGAATATTGCAAATTCAATAACGGCGTAATGATTGTTGTATGTGTGTGTGTGTGTGTGTGTGTGTGTGTGTGTGTGTGTGTGTGTGTGTGTGTGTGTGTGTGTGTGTGTTTGTGTGTGTGTGTGTGTCTGTGTGTGTGTGTGTGTGTGTGTGTGTGTGTGAGCGGTGCATGCGCCGCATCTACTCGATAATTCATTGAGATAGTATAATGAATATTGCAAATTCAATAACGGCGTAATGATTGTTGTATGTGTGTGTGTGTGTGTGTTTGTGTGTGTGTGTGTGTGCGTGTGTGCGGTGCATGCGCCGCGTCTACTCGATAATTCATGGAGATTGTATAATGAATATTGCAAATTCAATAACATCGTAATGATTTTCATTATTTTGTTGTGTGTTTGTGTGTGTGTGTGTGTGTGAGCGGTGCATGCACCGCATCTACTCGATAATTCATTTAGATAGTATAATGAATATGGCAAATTCAATAACGGCGTAATGATTGTTGTATATGTGTGTGTGTGTGTGTATGTGTGTGTGTGTGTGTGTGTGTGTGTGTTTGTGTGTGTGCGGTGCATGCGCCGCGTCTACTCGATAATTCATGGAGATAGTATAATGAATATTGCAAATTCAATAACAATGTAATGATTTTCACTATTTTATTGTGTGTTTGTGTCTATGTTACTAACAAAATTTGTAATTTATTATGCATTTGTTCTGTAAATAATGCTTTAAGCAATAAGTATTTAGTTTAAATAATTCTAGGAGGAATTGAGTTTTATGGATGGTATGGAAAAAGAATGAACATGATTTTTCAGCTTTATGAAATAATGCTTATTTCACATAGAAAATAAAACCTTTTTTCTATAGATTAATGATATAGCACCGCCATTGAGTGATGAGACATCAGCATTTACTGGACCAATTCTATCACCACCAACGGAGTTCAGTGATGAATCTACATTAGTTCTAGAGAATATGGAGTGGCATAGAGGTTTTCTTAATGATGTTTTTGGGGGATATGGCTAGCCTAGACGACTTAACTTGTGATATTGACATGCTTGAGGATCCGGAGTGGTCAGATAGATTTATGCGTGAGCATTTAGGGGGTGTTACTAGTGCAACTGAACCGGGTCCTCATAAAGAAATTCCAACACAGGACAATACAGGCTGGCTCGATCAATTGTCCCCAAAAACCTTGGAATATGTGCTATCAGGCTTAGGGGACCTCATGCCATCTCCAACCAATGTAATTGAACAGACTGGGGGTGGTGTTATTGACAATTCTGTGTCACCCCCCACCATTCCGCTTAATGATATAGCTAGTACTAGTAATAATACAACAACAACACCAGTATCCCCTCTTCCAGATTTTTTTCTCTCCAACTCTGCCTTGCACCACACAAAGGTCTACAGCGCCAATTTCGGTGATCCCTTCAACTCTCTAGTGTTGGGGGATATAATAACATATCCCTCGGCCACTACACATTCATATAATAATAAGATTCGAGCCATTCTTGAACAACAGATGGGGGTGTGGGGAGTGGGGGTCAGTTTAAAAGCATCAATAGCACTAAAAATATTTTTTTTAAATGAAAATGCGGGTGAGATGTATTCAAAGTACTTGCACTCAGAGATGTTGGCAATTCGCCGCATTTATCAAATTACGGGGAGGTTTTTCTAAATTGGGCTAATAGTATTCAAAGTAAGTGGGAAAATTATAACGAGGGGGGTAGTGGATCTGTGGTTTTATTTATTGAAAGTTTAAATGTTAATATTTGTAGATTCAAAAAGGATTTTATTGTAAGAGGTGGGCATGGGGGAGGGAGGGAAATTGAATTAAAATATCATTCAGATTTAGAGGGGTGTAAGGGGATACAACGAATCTGTTTCGATATGAGGCTGCAGTGTTTCAAGTATGCATTTTTAATTGCAGCATACAGACCACTTCGAATAGATGCATCTAGGAAAAAGTTGGATAAAATGGCAGTTAATGGTAGGGAGGGTTCAAAGTTCCCCAAAGTAGATTTTAATTGTTTAAATGGTCAATTTCCCGTGACGCTAAAAGGAATAGATATTTTTGAGCGGGCTAATGCACATTTAAAGATTGGTGTCACGGTGTTACAGTATGAAACAGAATTTGAGGAGGGCCAGCGTTCCGATAAGAAGGGTGTATTATTTCCAGTGCGGGCTCCTTCAATTGAATCAGTAGAACATTGGTTGTGGCTTCTATACACCCCACCCACAGACTCCGATTCAATTGGTCATTTTAATCCAATTACGGATATTAGTAGGGTTTTGGGGGAGGGTAAAAAGCGAGGTGGTGTGTGTTATTACTGTCCAACATGTCTCTCAAGATTTCGCTCTGATTTAAAGTTAAAGCATCACATGAAACACTGTAAACGTCATGGATACCAGGCTGTGGAGACGGTAAGCGGAGATAGAGCGATCTTACGTTTTAAAAATTTCCAAAACACGCTCCTGCAGAGCAATAAGATCGCTTTAGACTGCGAAGCGAAACTGACAGACGTGTGCGATCCGTCAAATTCAAATCGTGTTAGAATACACGAAACCATAGGGGTCTCTTACGCTCACGCGCAACGAGGTTCCAATAATACCATGCAAGTGCTGGATGTAGTTGAGATGTTGGGTGACGATGAAGACTTCATGCGCTCGGCATTGGTCAGTCTAATCAAAACAGCGAACGGTGCAATTTCGCGCCTTCGTTATACAAACTATCCTATGCTCCTATCACCAGATGACATAGTGGCCATTAAAAATCGTAAAATGTGTTGGGTTTGCAAGGGGGAATTTGATGATGGTGTTGAGAATGGTAGGAGGAGGAAGGTGATCGGCCATGATCATTTGTGGCAGGAAATTACATCGGGAGGGAGTAACTTTAGGGGGGTAGCACACCAGTCATGCAATTTAAACGTTCGACAACAATATTTCGTACCTGTTTTTATACACAATTCCAATTACGACTTAAAGTTTGTTCTAACGGCGTTGGCCCGCATTGCCAAGGGTGGAGTTGTAGATGAAACATGGATAGATGGTTCTTTTTCATATAAAATCATACCCAAATCATCGGAGAAGCTACTGCTGCTAGAATTCATGTGAAAAACAGTTGACAAGGGTAACACGTGCCTGAATAAAATCCGTTTTTTAGACTCTTTCAGCTTCTTCCCCAAATCTTTAAGTCAATTGATTCAGGTACAGAAAAGTGACAATTTTGATAGCTTCCCCCTCCTCAAACAGCGCTTCCCCGATGATGAAATGTATGATTTATTAACGTGTAAGGGTATATATCCATATGATTATTACAACTCTGGCTCGAGGCTAGATGAGGTGTCACTACCGCCCATTGAAGCTTTTTACAATTCTCTTACTGAGAGTGAGTGTACCACTAGCGACTACGAATTTGCTAAGAGGGTTTGGGCAAAGGGTGGGTGTAAAAATGGGTGGGATTATTGTAAACTATACTTGGCCAGTGACGTACTCACTCTTCTGGACATTGTGTGCAAAAATACGGATAAAATCTATGGGGAATTTGGGTTGGATTTAGGTTATTATTTTTCCACTCCTCATTTGGTGATGGACTTGATACTTAAAATCAGCAAAGAAGAAATAGGTCTGATCGCCGATGTGGATCAGCATCTGTTTGTAGAGAGATCAATGAGGGTTGGGTATGTTTTTCACGGGGATCGTATCATGAAAACTGATCCGAGTGGACAGCACACCGATGAAAAGTCGGACGCGGTTTTTTTGGATATGAATTCTCATTACCCATTGGCAATGTCTCACTACTGTTTGCCGTGTGGCAATTATAAATGGCTTGACAATCCATGTGCTTCGAATTTCCCCGACATTGCCAGTGTTGAGGAGAATGGGGCACAGGGATGGTTTTTTGAAATTGACGGTGAAATACCCATGGAAATCCATGATTCGGTAAAAGACTTTGTTTTTCCGTGCATAAATAGACCGGTGGGTAGGGACTCTCTGAGCCCCTACAATTTATCTTTAGTAGAGGATGGAAGTATGCACTGGATCCCTTCAAAACAAAAACCAATTGCCAACCTCAACCCGAAACAGAATATCGTTGTTCGTCACGTGCTATTGAAATGGATGGTGTCCAATGGTTTCAAGGTCACAAAGATTCATAGAACCCTCCAATTTGATCAAAAGCCTTACATGAAAACGTTTATTGACACCTTTGTCAGTAAGCGTTCACAAGCGAAAACGAAAGTTGAAAAAGAAGTCTATAAACTCATTTTGAACTCAGCTTTCGGTAAAATGTGCGAGAGTGTACGAAACAGAAGTCGATGTGACATTGTAACCAATCCCAAAGATTGTGCTCGAATCATTGTGGATCCAAACTTCACATCGTTCACAATCATAGACTCTGATATGGTGCTCCTACACCGTAAGAAAAGAAGCATTGTTTTAAATAAAAATATTGCAGGCGGAAGTGCAATAACTGAAATATCCAAGAAACTCATGTTGTCATTTTATTATAATGTATGCAAGGTACAGTGACCGATTGAGGGACAAGTTCAAGTGTATTACGGGGACACTGATTCACTCCCGTTAAAAGTCAAAACTGAAAATCTATTGCATGATTTGGAAAATGGCGAGTACATTAGCTCACGAATGGACTACACTAATTGGGACGAATCCCTCTACCCAGAGCTAGTGAAACGCCAGGCCCCAAATCAATTGTTAATGCTAAAATCTGAAACGGGTAGCGATCTGATATCCAGTGGTGTGTTTCCTGGTCCGAAGGTATACTGTATGGAAACGCACAGCAAGGATATCAAACAAGTTTGCAAGGGGGTACCTACACACTTTGTAAAAAATAATTTCGACATGAGTGTGTATAGAAACTGTGTGGAACGTATTTTAGTGCCAAGGGCGAAAGTCATGGCGATTCGCTCTTTACAATTTAAAAACTACACAGTTAGAGTTAAGAAAAACGCCATGTCGGCCATATCGGACAAAGTCTATGTACTTGAGGATGGTGTGAAGGTACTACCACACTGTCATTATTTAATTTCAGACCGAGTAGAATGTATAGAGTACAGAAAACAACTCAGTCTAGAAAAATTAAATTAAATTCATTTAAAAAAAGGATAAATTGGGTGGGAGGGTTTTTTGGGTAATTGGGTGTTTTTAAATTCTTTTTTAATTCTTTTTTCTATATCAAAAACAATTTTCAATGTGTGCGTGTGCAAGGCAGATCAATTTCCACTATTTAATGCCCCCGGCCCGGGCCCGCCGCAGCGGGCCCCCGCTTCCCGGCCCGCGGCGCCCAGCGCTTCCCGGCCCGCCGCAGCGGGCTCCCCGGCCACCGCAGCGGCCGCCCCCCGGGGGGTGGGGGGAGGACCCCAAAATTTAAAATGCTGTAAATAAAAGTGATATTATTTCAAGTGCTTTATTCTAATAAATGTTGTATTTTTTCTATAAATAAATAAACAAAAAAAAGTGTATTTATTTAAGTGTTTTATTTTTTTCTCTGTGCCTATGTAAATGTTGTATTTTTTATTATAAATAAATTTAAAAAAAAAGTGTATTTTTTCATGTTTAATGTGCTTTCATGTTCAATGTAATATCTTTTTTTTAAGTATTGTTACTTTTTATGTATATAATAAAAGAAAATATGATTCTTTATTCGTCTTCTTCTTCTTGAACGGAGTAGTAGTAGTAGGGAAATTATTTAGTCATTAGACAGCCATAGTCTACAGTTAGTTGTCTAGGTGAACTGTTGAAGGGAACATGTATCAATTTAAAACACCATTCAGATTGTTTCTGTGTGGACCGTCAATGTCGGGCAAAACAACACTCTTAGCTAAAATAATTAAAAATTGCGATAAAATGTTTGTGGTAAAGCCGAAAAAAATCTACTATTGTTACAGTATTTGGCAGGAGTCATATGTTAAAATAAAAGCGATTGCCACCACCATGGGATTGGTGCAGATACAACTCATACAGGGACTTGATGTTTTCAGCATTATTGAACCAAACTCTTGGCTGATCATTGACGATCTGGCTGAAACTATTAAACAATGTTCCCAGGAAATGCTACAACTGTTCACTGTTCGCTCTCATCATGAACATATTTCCGTTACTCTGGTTCTACACAATCTCTTTCATCAGAGCAAATGTATGCGAACACTTGCATTGAACTGCACCTACTATATCATCTACAGAGTTGTTCGTGATTCTAGCTCGCTAATAACTCTCAATCAACAAATCTATCCAGGTACCCCCAAATTTCTGCTCTCAGCATACAATCAGGCAACTAATAAACCCTACGGCTACATCCTATTGGATCTTAATCAAAATACACCCGAGGATCTGCGTGTAGTCACAGATATTTTTGACAATGAAATTACAGTATATCTCCCCGTGAACACTAAAAAGACCTATTAGTTGCTATCATGACACTGAAGAAACTACATGAAAATAGACATCTGTTTTCAGTTCTAAGCAGTTCAAAACCCTCGCTTAGGAAAGCCATACTCAAACATGGTATTGACAATGATTTCATTAATCTAATATCTGAACTTTGTTTAAATTTGATCGAGGGTAATGTTCAACTGCCAGAAGTAGTTAAGCAACGGGCAAAGCAACATCGTTCCATTGTACGTACATTGGCCTCTAAAAAGAAAGGAAAGAATTTTAAAAGAAACGACTTCTTCAGGTGGGCGGTAGCTTTTTCACACTTTTACTGCCAATAATTGCAGGACTTGTAAACAGTTTTCTCTAGAGAGAGAAAGAATGGCAAAACCCTATAAATTGACTCCAATAGAACTCGCTCTCTCACCCGTGGAACACTTTGAGGACAATCTGAGTAAATTCCTTGACAATGAGAATATTGAGGATGATAAAAAACTGCTTTTACTTCAAGATGCACTTCGCCGAGTGGACAAACATAAGCCCTATCGTGTGAAGGCCACTGCTCCTGCTGGTATTGATCACAAAAAAGAATCATCTCCTCAGGATTCTGCTGCTGGAACACAATTAAAGAAGGAGGAGTTGGATTCGATTGTAATGAAAATTGGAAATCTAATGCCCCACTCATATCGTGAACAAAGTAAACGACTCCTAACCTATCTCATGGAAAGTGGTCAAGATCATATTCAAGTTGAGAGCAATGGGAAAGGGATTATAATTCAGGGCAAGAGCTATAATCTACTTGATTTAATCTATGACATGGTTACAAATTGTAAAGGACTATTATCATTTGACGCTCATCTATACAACTTTCTAAATACATTAAACTTCCCCAAAAGTCTTGTTAGCAATAGACAAATTCTAAAAAAATTAAATGAACATGCATCAACATCAACATCAACAACGCCATTAAAACATGAAGAAGAAGAAGATTTTAAATCAATCTAGGAAAATACTAGCACACCTAGTGGAAAAAACTTGACAATGGTGGCGAGGAAAAATCGAAAACGTATCATGTCACCATCACCATCCAGTATACAAAAGGGTAGCGGACGTTACACAACGTGTTTACGTACAAAATGGTTGATTTTCTGAAAGGTGTTTATGAAAATATTGGTGAGGCGGGGAGTTTAAGTTCCCCCACCACTCTTTCCAAAGTCACTGGTGTTCACACTAAAAGTGTACAAGACTATCTACAAAATGAATCAAATTACATTCTACATAGAAATCATAGACTTCGTGCCAATCAATATCGAAAAACTAAAGCCTTTTACCCATTGCATGTAATGCAAGCAGATCTCCTGACTCTAGATGAGATTCAATGACGTCATAATACACCGTACAAGTACATTCTACTTGCAATCAGTGTTTATAGTCGTTATGCATATGCAATTCCATTACGATCAAAGAGAGGCGTTGAAGTTGCTCAGGCCATTGAAAGTATTCTCGAACAGTATTCATATAAAAAAATTCAAACGGATCGCGGTAGTGAATTTGTTAATCCTCATGTTGCAAAAGTACTAGAGAAATATAGTACACTGCTCTATCATAGTCATAGTCCTATAAAGGCTGCATTGGCCGAACGATTGATAAGAACTATTCGACTTTTAATTTCAAGATATTGTACATTGAAAAATACACCGGCTTTTATTCATGATTTAGATAAAATCATGTTGATTTATAATCAACGACCTCATCGATCATTGTCCAACTCTACACCAACGGATGTTCATCATTCTGATCATGATACAATTGACACCTTTCTTAAACAATATTCCAATGGAACGATTGTCAAGAAGAAAAATAAATTCAATGTTGGTGATACTGTTCGAATTAATAAAACAACTAATGTTTTTGAAAAGGGGAATTACTTGTGGTCCACAGAACTTTTTAAAGTGGCAAAAATCCTAGACACTAAACCCATAACTTATCGTTTGCGTGATACCAAAGATGAAGAGATTCTCGGCGGCTTTTATGACTATGAACTACAAAAAGTTAAAAATAATAGTGAAATCTATCAAGTTGAAAAGATATTAAAGACTCGTACTCGCAGGGGTAAGAAACAGTTACTTGTTCGGTGGCTAGGATACAACTCTGATTTTGATTCTTGGATCGGTGTTGAAGATATTGACAATGCCCAATGATTTCTATGTAACTTTCATGTCCAATGTTTCCGATCTTCTCTACAACGACTTGAATACGACAAGTGATTTTTGGACAAAACTCTCCCCCGCCATCAAATTTGACGGTGCATATGAAGTGGCTCTTGTCGATTGTATTCTCAAAAATACCTATGACATCCTGAGAAAGGATCGTGTGTATGATATAAAAGTTATACCATTCGATTGGACACTCTTTGTCGACTATGAATGGTTTGAAGCACTTAAATCTAGCGAATATCCACATGCCAAATTGAAATATATTTAATACGATAATATGACAGATTTGTGTCGTACAATCAATAGAAAAATCTCATATCGTAGAAATGGTAAATTCCATTTTAATTATTCATTGGAACACGATAGGATTTACATTATCTCACCTGTTGACACTGAAATAATTATTCTCAATGATAATCTGAGAGACGTTCTTGGTTTTAAACAGAATATGATCAATGGGAAAAATGCTGGCACCGTTTACGGGATGAATCAAGTTATTTTTGCTGATTATCCACCTGGTTTAGCCTCGGACTCTTGCATATTTCCATATGCATTCTTTGTGGAAACATCGAGAGTCGGTAATTCAAATGTCCCCCTCCTACGTGTTCTTGAACGAAAAACATCTCATGAACTTGTTCATCACTATAAAATAAAGCATCTTCAGTATGTTCCAGTAAACACTTCGTATTTGGAACTCTGTCAGTTTACACTAAGAAGTGAATTGGGCGATCCTCTAGCAATAACAAAGGCTTAGCTGTGATTACATGTCATTTTCGACCCATTGTTGGTGATAGCACAATCACCTAAAATGAACAATAGGAGAATTCCATTTGTCTGTCCCGATATCGATTGCTATGTTGGTGCTTTGAGTCCACGTCAAATAGGCAATGAATTGGACTACTACAAGGGGCGTACTACAATGTCTGGGTATGGTTTTGGTAGCTGGTTTGCTAGGCTATTTCGTTCTGCACTACCCCTTGCCAGAAAATATCTAGTACCTGCTGCATCGAATTTTGCTGCCTCCACACTACAGGACTGGGGGTCGGGCAAGAATTTCAAGGAGAGTGTTAAGGAAAATATTAGATCTTCAGCAAGAGCCGTTGTTGAGCAACTAAAATCTCGACAAAATGGGGAGGGATTGAAAATAATGCGTGCGCGTCATTCACTCATCAGTCTCCGCCCAGGCGGGAAGCGAAGGACATCAACAAGGACTTTGAGGAATAAAACAACGAAGGCCAATAAGCAGAAGAAGAAAAAGAAAAAGATTGTTAGATCAAAGAAGGATTTCTTCTCTTAAGATGACTTATCTCCCCCACAAGGAAGCATATCCATCAATTAGTTCCTCATTGAATCTATTCAATGCTGAAAATGTTGATGTCAGTGTCAAGTATGGCTACTATGAACAATTTCATCCCCAACAACCCCTCTCGGAAAATATACACTTTCAAATATTTTCCAATGAAGACTATTTCATTGATTTGTCATCAACATTTATTGATTTAAATGTTGTGGTGAAGAAAAAGTCAGATAATACAACTCCAAATGCTGGCGATGGTTTCTCCTACGAGAACTGTATTCTACACAACCTATTCAAACAAATTAATGTATTCATTAATGGAACATTGGTGAGCACTAGCAATAATTTATCCAACTATGCAAGCTACATACAATTTATGATGATGACACCAAAGGCATACAAGGAGTTGAGAGGACAATCATTGGGCTATGAATATCGATCAGGTGTTGATACCGACGGCGAGTTGACTACTGCAGTGACCCAGGAGTATCATCTGGTTGGAAAATTAAATCATGAGATATTCAATATATCCCAATGGCTACCCCCCAATATCAAGATCGACATAAAGTTACAGACGGCCCCATCGAATTTCATTTTGAGAAAAACACTTCCTGCAGCACCCGATGCAAATGTCATTATCACATCGGCAATTCTCCACGTCCGAAAACAACAGGTTATGAGCTCTGTTGCATTGGCAGTGGAAAAGCTAAGAGCCAATGGTAACAACATTAAACTTCTTGTCCCCCATACGATCACCAATCAACGTCACATTGCCACCGGCTCTCGTAGCTATAGCGATTCATCATTTATCAATGGAGAAATCCCATCAAAATTGGCTTTGGCCTTTGTAAAGAGTGGCAGTGCCGTTGGATCCTGGACTGAATCCCCCATGATTTTAATTTTTTCGGTCTATCTAGTCTTGTGTGCAAAGTGAATGGTATTCCACTGTACACTCTATCTTTTGACAAAAAATCCTATAGAACTCTGTACGAGTTGACCATGCAATCCCTAGATCATGACTCTCAACTATTTGAAAATGGAATAACCGATTCAATGTTTTCAAAAAATCATGGGGTAATTGCTTTGGACTTGTCGGGGACTCAGGATATGAGCATAGTACGAACAGGGAATGTACGTTTAGAGTGTACATTTGCCGATGCTTTGACTGAGAGTATCACGCTAATATCAGTGAGTCAATTTGAAACCTATTGGGAAATCACACCCGACGGCAGTGTTCTACTAGACCTAGCACCATGAACACAAACCAAATAATCAACGTATTTAGTATGGATCCATACATGTCCCAGTACAAGTCCTATTGCATACCTTCGGACTTCATTGAAAAAATTCCAAGTGTTAACAATACCTTAATCATTGTTAATAGCAGTCCATCGACTTTGAAGACCGGTCATTGGCTATGCATCTTTCAAACAGCGAAGAATATTCAATTTTTTGGTCCTCTTGGTCTATCGTATAAATTCTACACGCCATACATCAGCAACTTTATTGAAAGCAGTGGGAAAACCATGATTCAAAATCAACGAAGACTACAAGATTTAACGACTAAGACATGTGGCTTTCATGCACTACTCTTTTTCATGTTCAGATGTCGTGGCTACACCTATAAGCAGTTTCTCAACATCTACGTCAACTTACCTCGATTGAACGACTTTCTAGTGGAAAATATACTTACAAGCGTATTTAATATTGATTTTAGCGCCCTACGAATAAAATGTTCTAAAAATGTATGTGAAATTGTTTATTAATAAAAATTTATATACATGATAAAAAAACTTTTCTACTCTTTAGATTTCATCTTCTACTAGGTATAGGTATTTGTCGACAACAACTAGTGCAGGTAGATTATCTGAATTCACAGTGTACTGATCCTGATGTACTGCAATGTCAGGGTCACATTTTCTACAATAGAGTGTGACTTCACTCTTGTCATATCTCTTTGTATAGTCAATGATACTATTCTCATTCATTCTATAGAATTCACATGTTTCAATTTGCTTATTTGAAGCAATTTCACAAACAGTGTCCTCAAGTGTCGAATCACATTCTGTCACAGCCAAATAAAAATCAGTGGGCTTATAATCATAAGACCCATTGTCTTCACAACGATGACATAGAAACCATATTCTTTTGTTGTTCCAGCAGCTGAATCGGTGACCCGGCTCCTCCTCCCAGAACAATCTAAAACCACGACGATACCAATCTCGTAGCAATAAACTAAAATCACGCTTAGGATTCTTTCCAATCATACCGGGATATGTATTTTCCCACTGATTACATTTATCATAATGGCAATTGGAGCATAGGTGGCCTCTAGGATGAGAGTCACACACCTCTTCAAGACAGGAATTACAACCTTTAATTTGTACAGCATATCCTTTATGCAATTTACACGGGTTGCATAATCTACACTTTTCATCATACTCATCAATCATTGTGCAATTCTCACATAATGACCAGCTGCTCAGTGTGTACATACATAGTGGACAGGTATGGAACATTTTTTCATGTGTTGACACTCTCACTGCCACAATGAAACTGAGCTAGCAACAACGAAAATTGTCTGAGATAGAGAGAGAGAGGAGTAAATCATCCTTGAGCACCATCTTTCTCATGAAAAAATTCCTAAATTTCTAAACTAATGTTTAAAAGCGTATCCACAATATCATTTCGCCGTGTCGTGATCAATATATCAATAAATTGTGTAAATACATTTGGACCACGACGTAGAAGCTTCATACAATAGTCTAATGATGGAGAATCACTTTTCATTATATCGACAAGCATTCCCCGAGAAAATATCTTCTTTTGAATAGACAGCTCTAGAAAATCGTCATCTAGAATCAAATGTTTTTCCATAAACACTAGATTCCCCAAGATTCGCTCTTTCTCAAATCTAACCATTTTTTTTTTAATCCTAACACTCTCACAACCAACTTCAGACTAACCAGAATTTCTTGTACTCTAGAAAATATACGCTAATTTACTATAGAAAGAAAAATACCTTTTGATTTAGAAACAATTTTATTGAACATAATTACAATAATAATAATCACTGATGCATTTTGTTCTCATCAATATATTTCGATAGGACATCTAATGCTGACCGAAGTTTATTTATATGGAGAATATTCACTTTTCCAGCAAAACATAGCTGCTCCTCCTGTTTAAATTTACTTAATGATATCACGTATCTAGCATACATACTATCCCATTCAAGGCATAGTCTACAGCCAGCGGTTATTTCCACAGCCACATTGGGTACTCGTATATCGTTGCTGCTGCTGTCGGCTCCATCATTAATCTCCAATAATGTAAATGCACCACTCATTTTTTCTCTACTAATATCCTCTCAAATAAACTATTCTCTCTGAATTCAATTCTCTTACTAATATGAATTGTAGTGAAAACCATTCCTTTTATTCAAACCCCAACCACAAATCAAGTTATCGTATATTGAACAACCTCTGATTGGCTCATAAAAATGTCTACGTCAAACGATACATTCATTGTACAATTGACAACAATAACAAAAACCTTGGCAGCTTTCCAAAATGTTCACGTGTAAATACAGTGTCAAAGGCATGGGTTTTTCTTGCGCAATTCCAATGTATATTTTCATGTAGGTTTTCAATATATTACACTTTTGACCATATTCTTGTAGGTTTTCCTGTAGGTTCTGTGGTGCCTATTATCACACTACTCCTGTCCAGGTACGTTATGACCGCAGTACGGCGAACTGACTTTGTTTTGAATGCGGCTAGGCGACGTTGGTCATGTGTTTTGAGGATCCATGATTCACAAGCGTAAATGGCAATGGGGATAATCAGTGTGTTGAAGAGTCTTGCTCTTAGCAGTGTTGACAAATTCTTGTTCCTCCAGATCGGTATCAAGGCTTTAAAGCTAGAGTTGGCAAGCGCCAGGCGCCTCTTAATATCTTTCAAGTGGTTGCTATCGAACGTTATAAGCCTACCAAGGTAGGTGAAAGATTCTACCCATTCTATATTGTCACCACCGAGCCGGAGGCTTAAGCTTTCGTGAACAGAGCATAGCTTTCGTCTTTGAGGTATTGATGGTCATTTCAAACCGACTGGTGGTTGATTGGATGTTGTCGGCCTGGGACTCAAGATACCCAAGGTTCTCATTTATTTGGTCGTCTGCATAAGCTAATTTATCAATCAATATTCCCCCAGCGAAGAACCTGACGAGTTTTCAAGGAGTGATAGGACAGCGGTAAGGAACAAATTAAACATTTCTGGTGAAAACAAGCAATCCTGCAGCACACCAGTCGATGTTTCAAAGCTATCGGAAAGGCCCTCTCCCGTCATGACGCGGCTTCTGAACTTTGAGTACACATCTCTGATCAATGATACCAAGTCTTGTGGTATACCAAAGTGGAGAAGAATGTGCCACAGACCTACTACTAGTGGACCTACACTACTGGCTAAGGTTAAACTCTCAATCAAATCCACATTTATTGTGGTATCAATTCATACTGAGATCAATTGACTCTGCATCATTTTATATTAGCCCATGACATCATGACATATAGAGGCATATATAATGTGTTACAACAATAAATTACGTCATAAAAGACACAAACGATTTATCTTTTGAGTCCCTGGTTATAAAATCATGATGACATCGATGGCTGGAGTTTACCACCCCCCCAAAAAACGTCCCCCCGTGGAAAAAAAAACCACCCTGGAAAATACCCCCGGAAAATAACCCCCCTCCCGCAGAAAATCCCCCCAAGGACCGATTTTTCAAGTAGTACTATTATTAGGTTAATGTAGTGTTTTATTTAAGTGTTTTATGATGATCGCTGATCAAAGTTTATGTTATTTGTGCCTTTCATTTGTTATTTTACTACGTTCATGGCTGTATATTTTGCTTTAAAATACACTTCTCTATCTATCTATCTAATATGCAGAATAATTGTACCAAACACATTTGCACGCAGAGCGCTATAATTTACCCCCCTCCTCTCTAATATGCAAATTCTATAGCCCAAATTTATTTCTAAAGTAACGAAAAAACTGGTGTGTTCTCGAATTTCAGTACCAAAATTCGTTCCCTCTACGGAAATAATAAAATTAAACTCAAATAAAATTCTCAAATTTGGAAAGTCTTAGTTTCCACGGGGGGGGGGGGTATTTTCTGTGGGAAGGAGGAGGGGTATTTTCCGGGGAATATTTCCCACGGGGGTATTTTCCGGGGGGGGGGGGGGGTAAACGCCTAGAACCGATGACGTCACTTATCTTAAATAATTTCTTAGACCATACTGGCTAATCATGATAATACGAAGAAAATAGTTAAGAAGAGAAAAACAAGGATTATACAAGTCAGTGAAAAATGTGGACTAAAATGCAAATAATCTTTTTTTAGCTCTCAATAGAGACACTGGAGAAACCTATTTAAGCCCCTTTTATAATGAACTTATTAATTCTGATCGTTTTTACTTAAATATTAAAAAATCACATTTTACAACCTAACCTAATCTATAACAATGTTTTACCTGGAGAGCGTTTAGCTTTTAAAATTCTCTGTATAAATTAAAAAATTGAATTCCCATTCAGTACTATATTTTTTTTTATTCAAAAACCCTTTCACCGTTACACGGAAAGGGTCGTCAAATTTTAGTTGTGCTTTGTGTTAAGGTTTGAAATTATTATAGTATTCTTGGATTTTTATTAGTAATTTATATTTTATTATCGTGCACTGAGGACGGTCAAGCCGAGGTCTTGACCGAAATATTTGCATTTTAGTCCACATTTTTCACTGGCTTGTATAATCCTCATTTTTCTCTTTTTAACTATTTTTTTTCGTTTTATCACTTATCTTGTCGTCAAACACTACAATAAATAAATTAAAAAAGTCGTGATCTCTCCATAATGTTGTCTAAAAAAAATGTTCAGCTGCCAGATAACAATAGAGGATCAATTGCTAAATTAAAAGATTAGGGTACTTGTCTGTCATAGCGCCTAGGTTAAGTTCTTTATCTAAGTTGAACCTGTTTCTGTGACTAATCCTAATGAAATATCACAACATATAATGAAAATATAATACTTTAGAAACAAATTTGTGCTATATATTTGCACATTAGGGGGGGGGGGGGTATAGCGGATCTGCATGCAAAATCTATAAGGTACAATTATTCTGCGTATTATAAAGTATGAATTGCTTTCTAACTTTACACTGTCCGAATACTTAACCCCCCCCCCCTTATGTGCAAATATGTAGCCCAAATTATATATTTGCTATCTATTCTGTCACTTCCCATTGTCTTGTCCCATGCTAAGCTGAAAGAAACTAACGAAGAAACCGGTTCTACTTAGCTTCTATATACATAGGCTCTATCATTTTATAACGAATTGCTGAATTAATCCGAGTTACTCTTCACGCTAAAGTTTTTAGAACTTTTAATAAACAATTCCAGTTCTATTTAAACGGCTCTTGTATTTCACGAGTTGTTCTTAAGAAATTGGGACGAACAGTCAAAGTTTAGCGTAAAGAGTGAGGTATTGAGGTGGGGGAGTCAATCGCTACTAAAGGAAATATTTTTGAAGGGAGACATAGGAGCCAATGCCTTTTCCAGAGATAGGGGGCTAAAGCTTTCTTGCCCCCCCCCCCCAGAAAAAAAATCCCCCGTACAAAAATCCTAGATACACCCTTGATAGGAGCTTTTTACATCTATATATTAAATTATCTACATTGAGCAATACCTTTTAACTGGAGTCAAGCGCAGGACTGGTCTTGCTTGGGGCTTTTTGCTTTTTGGCCTAGTCATTCTTGTGGACAGCCTAAATTGTCTGAATAAAAAACCAACTCGGAATTCCAGTACCAAGTTTTTACTGCGAAATAAAGATTAGTTTAACTGAAGATTATATGGACTCTGTGAACAGGGAAAGTGGAAATTGCGTAATCCTCACTATTCCAAAATCAGTGTCATATAAGAAAAAAATTATTCACTTAAATAAATCATCCTCGTTCCTAGCACTGTGCGGGATTCGAACCTGTACACCTTTAAATTCAAAGCCAAGACTCCTCCACTGCTCCAGTACCAGGTACATGTATATTTTATTTTGCAGCAAATTGATGTAAATTAGTTGTAAGTATAGAGGAGACATGTTTTTGCTTTTGTATTTAATTGATTAAAAAAAACTTTCCCAAGAAGAAGTTTTTCAAAGAAAATTAACGATCACATTAAACTTAAGATTAAAAAAAAAATAAATAAAGATAAAACTCTAGTTTAGCTACTTTTTGCTATCTTGGAAAGGGGTTAGGTTTGGAAAATAAACCTTCCAGTTCCAGGTATGGGTATACAAGCTAAAGTATGTACCGGGAAGGTGTTTTGAAATACCTACTTTCACTCCTCCTCCTCCCCGTAGAGGGCGGTGATCTTTGTAGACCTTTAAAAATCTTTGTTTTATGAAAGTGAAACCTTGCAAAACAGATCTTCTGCTTCAATGAAGTACAAGAAAACTGTTTTCACTTCACAACTTTGCTCAATTTCAATTTATGAGGGCTCAAAGCTCTACTAACACATTTCCTAAATTTAGGAAGACATCCATTGATATGGTTTAAAATTCTACTCAAATAACAGGAACTGCATTTTCAGAACTAAAATTAGAGAAAAAGAAACTGGTAAATGAAAATTAAGATAAAATGTTATTTTGTCAAAATTTCAATAGATAATAGACTTGTCAATATGGGCACCCATATGGGGGGAGGAAGAGGGGGGCTCCAGCCCCTCCCCACTAGCTGAATGATTCTGCCTTAAATTTTTGTTTTGAGATTTCTATTAGGCCTATAAAGCATTGGAAGTGCCGATTAGACCAGGTATGCCCCCCCCCCTAAAATTTAGCTTATGGGTACCCATGCCTTTCAAGTAGGCAAATTTCTAAGACATAGAAATCAGAAGACGGTTAACATGGAACATGGAAGCTTGGTAATACCTTCTCAGAGTATAGTTTTGGCCCTGTATTCATTACTGAATCCAGGGAAGGAGGCAGTACCCAAACTCTCATTTGCAGTGATTTTTGTTCGTTTTAAGCTTGATTTGCATATTCAATATAAGTTTTACTCGTTTCAAGATTTATTTATTCATTTATGTTAGCACAAGTATTCCCACTGTCCGCGGGGAGAGGCCTGTAAGTTGTGAAACTTGCCCATTGTTTACGCATAGTATTTGTTATTGGGAAGTATACAGATATTTTTCGGGAAGAGGGGGGGGGGGGGGTTACGCTTGGGGTGGATTTCCATGGAGATAATCTTCCTTAATCTTCTCGGAGGGAAATTTACGAGGGGGGGGGGGAATTCCAGGGAAAATTTTACACTGGGGGATTTGACAGAATTCCTATACGAAATTCATGTTAATTGTCGTACATTATCTTTGCCAACTCAATTGTGCATGTGGAGATGTTCCGGAGAAATAATCCGGGCACTATTTTCCACGTGTTTTGATTTCCGAAAAAAATTCTACGGAGGGGGTATTTCCGAAGTGATCGAGAAACCGATTAGAGATTGAAGTCTTTTTCGAATGAAAGTATGCTAAGGATAATTTTTCAGGCTGAATCGTCTTCAGGCTGAAGGCTGCGCTTAAGGTAAAAAAAAATCACTTTCTCACAGTCACAGAAAGAAGAACAAAAAGAAGAAGAAAAGAAAATAAAGATAAATAAAAACTATACAGTAAAGTTTATTCAGGAAAAATTAAAAATTATTCAGGAAAAAGTAAGGAAAAATTAATCACATGAAAACCAAAAAAATTTACTAGTCTTTTGAAGGTGCCAAACGAGGGGTATTCTCTAGCCGAATCGGGAAGGGTGCTCAATGTCAAATGACACGCAAAAAAAAGATTAAAATCGGATCTTATTGTTAGTGTATGCGGAATTTGGATATTTAGAGAACTACGGAGTTGATAATTTGACCGATCAGATACAAAAGAAGACGCAAATCTAAGGGACCTAGGAATATCACCATGGAGCTGAAGAAAAGTTAAAGACACACAGAAAAGAAAATAAGTTTTTTTTAGTATCAAATAACAGTTTAGTTGCCGAACGATTTACATCCTGGATAAGATTTATAGCTTTATCGTAAGTATTCGAAAGCGGTTTGAGAAAAGAAGGGAAAATAGACAACGATGTGACTGGGCAATAGGAAATATAAGAATGAATTTAGCTATGAAAGAGGATTCTTAGAATTGGTCCAGGAAAAATACGTTTGAGTTTTCTTAGAATTAGAATAGGAAGCTTGTTTAAAAGTGCTACCAGCTTATTCATTATATCAACTTATCAAAAAGAATCACCCACTCTACAGAATATCAGCAAAATGTCTTCTTTACATTCATGCACAGCAAACTTAAGCTCGTAAACAACTCCATTAGTAGTAGCTTTTGCTATTAAATCATTGACTGATTTTGCAAATACTGTTAGCGCAGTGTCATCCGTAAAAGAATTAATAAATAGATTTTGCAGATAAAAGTGCATCATGTCCACGTAAACTAGATAAAGTAAACAGCCCAGCACAGAGCCCTGGAGCACACCACACTTCATAGGAAAAGACGACGAGACTACATAGTTTAAAACGACTTTAAGAGACCTACCATAAAGATAACTCTGAAACCATCTTAGACAAAATCTATTTATTCCAAGACTTCTCCTTCGATTAAGTAACATTTGGTGGTCAACAGTGTCAAACGCTTTTTTAATGTCAATCAAAATATACATAGGTGCGTCATCTGAGTTTAATGCACAGCTAACTGTTTGAACCAGGTGCTGTAAGGAGTGCGTCGTAGAATGACCCTTATGAAACCCAAACTGTGTCTGACTCAAAAGCTTATTCATCTGAAGGAAATTATAGACCCATTTATGTACCACTTTCTTCAGGCATAGTCAGTGCAATAGCGCTGCCTGAGTAAAGAACGATGTTGGCACAACTTATTTTTTTTCTTGGTTGATTTTAGACCAGGGCACGTCATATCGAAGGAGTTGTCGTAGAAACTTGGAATGACCCTTATGAAACCCAAACTGTGTCTGACTCAAAAGCTTATTCATCTGAAGGAAATTATAGACTCGTTTATTCAGAAATTTCAAAGAGCCAGAAACCCCTCAATAATTACGTCAGTTTGATTCCGATTTCGGTTTTGTTCAATGAAAACACGAAAATGTGACATATTTTTTTTTTTTTTTTTTTTTTTTTTTTTTTTTTTTTTTTTTTTTTTTTAATGAGGATATGAAGTACGTTTTGAAATTCAGGAAAGAGTATTTTTATTTTATTTTACTATTTTGTTCAATGAAAACATGAATAAAAATGTATTTTCTAACCTTTTCTAGGGGAAACGATTGCTCACTGGCATCTATGTCTGTCGTTTAAGTAGAATTTTGTTTCCTATTCAATTGATTCTTTACAATACCCTGGTCTAAAACCAAAAAAAAAAATAATAACACATTGTGCCAACACCTTTCTTTAATTAGGCAGCGTTATTGCGCTGCCTATGACTGGAGAACGTGGGACATAAAAGGGTCTACAGTTTCCCTGAGATGAATAAGCTTTTGAGTCAGACGCTGTTTGGGTTTCATAAGGGTCATTCCAAGTTTCTACGACAACTCCTTCGATACGACTTGCCCTGGTCTAAGACCAACTAAGAAAAAAAAACAATAAATAATACATTGTGCCAACACCGTTATTTACTTAGGCAGCACTATTGCGCTGCCTAAGTAAATAAGAGTTTTGGTACCTAAGCAAATAAGAGTTCGGGTACTGCCTCCTTTCCTAGCTGTAAAAGTCTAAAACCTACTGTGTCATTGGCGCTTTACTGAAAACGAATTATACTACCAATATTTTCTTTTGCATTTAGTGCAAATCTGAAAATAAATGTAAAGGTAATTGTGAATTATCCAAAACACACTCGCGAAGTTTTGCTTTATTCATATGAGAAGAAGCTGGTTTGTTTGCCTACTATAGGTTAAAATTAGCTTAGAGACTGAGTGAGAGAAACTACTATGTATGTTTATTTTAATCAAATATTTATTATATAGAGATGGTTAGAAGGTATTTAATATAATACGTTCTGAGTAGCCTGGTTACATAATTCTTTGTCGTAGCTACCATAATTTTGTTTCTAAAGTATTATAATTTCATCAATTTTTTGGTACATTTCATTAGGATTAACATAATTTCATATCTTGGGTATGTTCTGCGTAATTAAAAAGTACCAACATAAAAATTACAGTAAAATTAAATTTTGAACTGATGAGCTTTCAGCAATTAATATAACTATGTATCAAAAATGTTGTGTATTTTTTTATTTGTTTCCAAGACTGTTCAAGACAAATATAGTTTCACACTTACAATAGCTTAGATACCAACCCTTTCTCTAACTGTAAAATTCTAAAGCCTACTGTCTCATTGGCGCTTCACTGAAAACAAATTTTACTACAGATATTTTCTTTCCCAGTTATTACAGCATTGAAAAGGAAAATAAAAATTACAGTGAAATAAAATCTTGAACTGATGAGCATTCAAAAATTAATGTCACTATATATCTAAGATTCAGTTTGATTTTATTAGTTCTTTCCAAGACTGTTTAAGACTCATATAGTTTTCAGTAAAGCACCAGTGACGCAGCAAGTCATTTTACAGTTAGGACTTCTACAGTCAAGGAAGGAATCAGGACCCAAACTCTTTTTTTTTAGCGATTTTTGTTCATTTTCAAATTTATTGATGGTATTTGTCTGTTATAGTGTTTATGTATATAGAAGCTAAGTAGAACCTGTTTCTTTGATGCTCATTTCTAATGAAATATCACAAAATATGATGAAAATATAATACTTGATTAATGAAATTAGAACGCACAAAAAATGGAACGAATTGAGGTAAAAAATCGCATTCTACTGTGAACAAACCACGTAATGATACGCAAACCGGCTTGTTTCCGATATTTCTAACTTGTGCACCTCCAAAAAAACTTTTTATCGAAAGAGTAAAGTCAGGTTGTGTTCATTGACGCACTGTTTCGTTTTGGGCAACAGCTCCTTATCCTGGAAAAACCTAACTGCCTCTTCTTCAGTCTTTCGCAAATCTCAAATTTCCATAAGCTAGTCGTAAATGATTCTGAAACCAGATTGGTTAATCATTACAGAACAATAAATTTCAAAGAAGAGAGGAAACGAGGACAATAGCTCTCGTTTTGGCCTCGTTTTCTCTTTTCTTTGCGATTTTTTGTTTTCCAATTTTTGTTAACATCTTCCTTTACTTTTTTACTTTCGGCGGGAACCAGACGATGATCCACCCTGCCCGGCACCAATGGACGACGAGAAGACTGACGTAGTCCAACACGATCTGTCAGCAGCAGCCTCTTCTGCAATCTTGAGCCAGTTTTTATCCCAACGAAGTCTGTGTCGTCGGAAGCCACCCCAAGGATCCAGGTCATTCTTGAATATCTGCCAGAGATTCTTCCTTTGGCCGCCTGGTCTCCGTTTCCAAGTTGAACGGGGGTCGCAGATGAGTAAATCGTGGGAAATAGTTCCAGCTGGTCGTCATAGTGTGTGTCCCAAGAATTTCAGTCATCGTTGTTTTATGATTACCGAGAGGGGGTTCTTCTGGGCACAACGCCTTCGAACCTCAGCATTTGAGATATGAAACAATCTGCTGACCTGTAGTATGATAAATTACAACCCTTGCCCTGAAGGCTGTGAGGGGGTTGTCATCCTCAAAGACCTAATTTCCAGAGCTTTCAACTACGTTAAACAAAATGGCTATCTGAAAATTTTGATTGGATGTGTTTGGAGAAATGGTGGGCGTGAGAGGGGCGTTAGTTGCTCTCCAATCACTTTCAACCATTAAAAAAGGCACTAGCCCTTTCAATTTCCAATCGAATGAGCCCTTTTGAAGTTTCTACGACAACGCTTTCAATAAAAACCTTATATGCCCCCAGGGCATAACTTAGAACCCATGCCCTGAGTGCTCTGGGGGGAGTATCATCCTCAAAAACATAATTTCCAGACTTTTTAACTGCGTTGAACAAAATGGCTATCTCAAAATTTTGATGGGATGCGTTTGGGGAAACGGTGGGTGTGATAAGAGTGTTAGTTATCCTCCAATTATTTTCGACTATCAAAAGAGCACAAGCCCTTTCTAATTTCCAATCAAATGAGCCCTTTTTGAAGTTCCTACAACATCAATATCTATAAAAACCTTATATGCCCCCAGGGCACAACTTGAAACCCTTGCCCCGAGGGCACTGAGGGGGTTATCATCCTCAAAAACCTAATTTCTAAAACTTTTAACTACGCTGAACGAAATGGCTATCTAAAAATTTTGATTGGATGTGTTTAGGGAAAAAATGGGCATAAGAGGGTGGTTAGTTGCTCTCATATCAACTTCGACTCTTAAAAGGGGCACTAGCCCTTTGAATTTCCAATCGAATCAACTCTTTTTAAAGTTTTTACAACAAAGCTTTCAATAAAAACCTTATATGCCCCCAGGGCATAACTTACAACTCTTACGCTGAGGGCTTTGGGGGAGTGTCATCCTCAAACAAATAATTTCCGGACCTTTCAACTACTTTAGACAAAATGGCTATCTCAAAATATTGATTGGATGTGTTTGGATAAATGGTGGGCGTGGAAGGTGTGCTAGTGGCCTTCCAATCACATCAAAAGGGCACTAACCATTTCAATTTCCAATCAAATGAGCCCTTTTTAAAGTTTTTACGACAACGCTTTCTATAAAAACCATATATGCCCCCAGAGCATAACTTACAACCCTTGCCCTGAGGGCTGTGGGGGGAGGGGGAGTTGTCAACCCCAAAGACATAATTTCCAGAACTTTCAACTACGTTGAACAAAATGGCTATCTCAAAATTTTGATTGGATGTGTTTGGGGAAAATGTGAAAGTGAGATAGGGGTTAGTTACCCTCCAATCACTTTCGAATATTAAAAAGGGCACTAGCCCTTTGAATTTCCAATCGAATGAGCCTTTTTAAAAGTTTCTACGACAACGCATTCTATAAAAAAAACCTTATCTGGCCCCAGGGCATAACTTACAACCCTTGCCCTGAAGGCTGTGGGGGATTTTCCCCCACAAAGACATAATTTTTACCTGGAAATCAACTACGCTGAACAAGATGGGTATCTAAAAATTTTGATTGGATGTGTTTGGGAAAATGGTGGTAGGGGAAGAGGTGTTAGTTGCCTTCCAATGACTTTCGACTATCAATAAGGGTGCAAGCCCCTCCAATTTCCAATCGCATGAGCCCTTTTCGAAGTTTTTACGACAACTCCTTCGATACAAAGTACCCTGGTCTAAAGAGGAAAAAATAATACATTATGCTAACATTGTTCTTTACTTAGGCAGCGCGATTGCGCCTTATATCAGGTGCATTATACTTTTTGATTACTTAAAATACTTTTTCCACAAAATAAGTTTTTAAAACAAAATTAAAGAACCCCAATAAACAAAAAATTAGCAAAAATAAAATCAAATAATCTACCAAGCGTGAAACTACCACAAATCAGCATCGATAAATAAATGAAATCCAATACGAACAGAAATTACAATAAAAAACCCTTGTCAAACTCAAAACGAGCAGAAATTAACAGAAGTTGGGCTCAAAACCCCTATGCCTTTCCAAGGCCAGAACATAATTTGCACTTTACTGAAAAAATATAAATGTTTTTACTTTTATAACTTTAATAAATCAAATAATATTAACATTTTGATTACTAAATATCAATATATGTATATTAAACTGACAATGCACATTCATTTGTATTTTTTTTCAGTAAAGTGCAAATTATGTTAATAAAAGTGCAAAAATAGCTATCTCAAAATTTTGATTGGATATGTTTGGGGGAATGATTGGCGTGGGGGGGGGGGCTAGATGCCTCCAATCACTTTCGACTAATAAAAAGGGCACTAGCTCTTTGAATGTCCAATCGAGTGAGCCCTTTTTCAAGTTTCTACGACAAACCTTACATGATCCCAGGGCATAACTTATAACCCTTGCCCTGAAGATTGCTGGGGGAGTGTCCTGCTCAAAGGTATAATTTCCTGAACTTTAAACTGCGTGGAACAAAATGGCTATCTAAAAATTTTGATTGGATATGTTTGGGGAAATGGTGGGCGTGGAAGGGGTGTTAGTTGTCTTCCAATCACTTTCGACTATTAATAAGGGCACTAGCCATTTCAATTTCCAACCGAATGAGCCTTTTTTGAAGTTTCTAAGACGACGCGTTCTATAAAATCCTTATATGCCCCCTGGCATAACTTACAGCCCTTGCCCTGAGGGCTATGGGGGAGTGTCCACTTAAAAAACATAATTTCTGTCTGTAAATTCATAACACTGAACAAAATGGCTATCTAAAAATTTTTATTGGATGTGTTTGGGGAAAAGGTGGGCGAGAGAGGGGGGCTAGTTGCCCTCAAATCACTTTTGACTCTTAAAAAGGGCACTAGAGCTTTCAATTTCCAATCGATTGAGCCCTTTTTCAAGTTTCTACGACAAAGATTTCAATAAATACTTATATGCCCCCAAAGCATAACTTATAATCCTTGCCCTGAAGACTTTCGGGGGAGTGTCCTGCTCAAAGGTATAATTTCCTGAACTTTAACTGCGTGGAACAAAATGGCAATCTCAAAATTTTGATTGGATGTGGTTGGGGGAATGGTGGACGTGGAAGGGGTATTAGTTGCCTTCCAATTACTTTCGACTATCAAAAAGGGCACTTGCCATTTGAATTTCTGATCAAATTAGCCCTTTTTGAAGTTTCCACGACAACGCGTTCTATAAAAACTTTATATGCCTCAAGTCATAACTTACAACCCTTGCCCTGAGGGCTGCGGGGTGGTTGTCATCCTCAAAGACCTAATCTACAGAACATAAAACTACGTTGAATAAAATGGCTATCTGAAAATTTAGATTGGATGTGTTTGGGGAAAAGGTGGGCGAGAGGGGGGTTAGTTGCCCTCCAATCACTTTCGACTATTAAAATGTGCACTAGCCTTTTGAATTTCCAATCGATTGAGCCTTTTCTGAAGTTTTTACGTCAACCCCTTCTATAAAAAGCTTATATGCCCCCAGGGCATAACTTACAACCCTTGCCCTGCAGGCTGTGGGGGATTGTCCTCCTCAAAAAAATAATTTATATTTGGAAATCAACTACGCTGCACAAAATGGCAATCTCAAAATTTTGTTCGGATGTGTTTGGGGGAATGATGGGCGTGGGGGGGAACTAATTGCCCTCCAATCACTTTTGACTATTAAAAAGGACACTAACCCTTTGAATTTCCAATCCAATGAGCCTTTTTTGAAGTTTGTACGACAACGCCTTCTATAAAATCCTTATATGTCCCCAGGGCATAACTTACAACCCTTGCCCTGAAGGCTGTGAGGGCAAGGGTTAATGGTGTGAGGGCAAGGGTTAATGGCGGGAAATGGTGATAGTTGCCTTCCAATCACTTTCGACTATTAAAAAGGACACAAGCCACTCCAATTTCCAATTGAATGAGCCCTTTTTGAAGTTTCTACGACAACATCTTCGATACGAAGTGCCCTGCTCTAAAGGAAAGAAAATAATAAATGATACATTGTGCCAACATCGTTCTTATATGCCCTCAGGGCATAACTTAAAACCCTTGCCCTGAGGGTTTTGGCGGAGTGTCCTCCTCAAAACATATTTTCTATCTGGAAATCAACTACGTTGCAAAAAATGGCTATCTCAAAATTTTGTTCGGATGTCTTTGGGGGAATGATGGGCGTGGGGGGGGAGGGGGCTAATTGCCCTCCAATCACTTTTGACTATTAAAAAGAACACTAGCCCTTTGAATTTCCAATCCAATGAGCCTTTTTGAAGTTTGTACGGCAACGCCTTCTGTAAAATCCTTATATGTCCCCAGGGCATAGCTTACAATCCTTGCCCTGAAGGCTGTGGGGGAGTGTTCACCTCAAAAAAATGATTTCTATCTGGATATCAACTACGCTGAACAAAATGGTTACCTCAAAATTTTGATTGGATGTGTTTCGGGAAATGGTGGGCGTGGAAGGGGTGTTAGTTGCCTTCCAATCACTTTCGACTATTAAAAAGGACACAAGCCACTCCAATTTCCAATTGAATGAGTCCTTTTCGAAGTTTCTACGACAACGTCTTCGATACGAAGTGCCCTGCTCTAAAGGAAAAAAATAATAAATGATACATTGTGCCAACATCGTTCTTATATGCCCTCCGGGCATAACTTAAAACTCTTGCCCTGAGGGTTGTGGGGGAGTGTCCTCCTCAAAATATATTTTCTATCTGGAAATTAACTACGCTGCACAAAATGGCTATCTCAAAAAAATTTTCGGATGTGTTGGGGGGAATTATGGGCGTGGGGGGCTAATTGCCCTCCAAACACATTTGACTATTAAAAAGGACACTAGCCATCTGAATTTCCAATCCAATGAGCCTTTTTTGAAGTTTGTACGGCAACGCCTTCTGTAAAATCCTTATATGTCCCCAGGGCATAGCTTACAACCCTTGCCCTGGAGGCTGTGGGGGAGTGTCAACCTCAAAAACATGATTCCTATCTGGAAATCAACTACGCTGAACGAAATGGTTATCTCAAAATTTTGATTGGATGTGTTTCAGGAAATGGTGGGCGTGGAAGGGGTGTTAGTTGCCTTCCAATCACTTTCGACTATTAAAAATGAACACAAGCAACTCCAATTTCCAATTGAATGAGCCCTTTTCAAAGTTTCTACGACAACGTCTTCGATACAAAGTGCCCAGCTCTAAAGGAAAAAATAATTAATGATATATTGTGCCAACATCGTTCTTATATGCTCTCAGGGCATAACTTAAAACCCTTGCCCCGAGGGTTGTGGGGGAGTGTCCTCCTCAAAATATATTTTCTATCTGGAAATCAACTACGCTGCACAAAATGGCTATCTCAAAATTTTGTTCGGATGTGTTTGGGAGAATGATGGGCGTGGGGGGGGGCTAATTGCCCTCCAATCACTTTTGACTATTAAAAAGGACACTAGCCCTTTGAATTTCCAATCCAATGAGCCTTTTTTGAAGTTTGTACGACAACGCCTTCTATAAAATCCTTATATTTCCCCAGGGCATAACTTACAACCCCAGCCCTGAAGGCTGTGGGGGAGTGTCCACCTAAAAAAAAACATGATTTCTATCTGGAAATCAAATAAGCTGAACAAAATGGTTATCTCAAAATTTTGATTGGATTTGTTTTGGGAAATGGTGGGCGTGGAAGGGGTGTTAGGAAATCAACTACGCTGAACAAAATGGTTATCTCAAAATTTTGATTGGAAGTGTTTGGGGGAATGATGGGCGTGGGGGGAGGGCTAGTTACCCTCCAATCACTTTCGACTACTAAAAAGGGCACTAGCCACTCCAATTTCCAATCAAATGAGCCATGTTCGAAGTTTCTATGACAACTCCTTCGATACGTAGTGCCCGGGTATGGAGGAAAAAAAAAACAAAAAAACATTTTGCCCACATCGTCCTTTACTTAGGCAGCGCTATCGCGCTGCCTATGATAATATGGCGGTTACGAAATGACAACGGAAAATACAACAGAAATTTGCAATACCGATAATAGCATTTCCTTAATTTAAGTAGGTGATTCTTCCTAAGCAAAATAGAAATATCTGAAAGGTACAAAAAAGAATGGTCACAGAAAACAGAGTACAACGAAACTGAAGTTTTGCGGTTGTATATCGACCGATTTGCAACAATCTTGGAATATCCACATCTAATCTTCATACATGCGTCCCTAACAGCTGACTGACGAAAACAAAACATATTATTACAAAGAGTTATACTAAGCCAACGTAGGCTATCAACTGAACGTATAGAAGAATAATTACAATTCAAAGGAGAATTCGTAGCATTACCGTTGAAACAAAGATACTCGTAGTTTTCAACACTTAAATTAAGGGCAAAACCAAACTGATTTTCACCAATAATCGTATCTTCAGTCACAGACGGAAGAAGTACATATTCAAAGATCTGACTAAATGCACAAGCGACAGTGATAAGGCGGTACGAGCTGCAATCTCCAGCATTCTTTCCACGCTTTAAAATCGATGTAACCCATCCGCAAAGGAAGTTTTCTGGTACAATGGGAACGCACAAACACATCTGAAAAAGCAACCGCAAGTGGAACAATAACTCTTCTGAATCAGGCCGTACATTTTGGGCACAAATACCATCGATATCAATAAATTTTGATTTTAAGACGCTTAACTGGCTTGACTACAAATTCGAAAGAAATTGAAATAACATTTCCCTGTAAAAGAGAATTAGGCAGACATGTGTTAAGTAATTCCGAATATACCGCATGCACTGAGAAATTTACTTTCGAAAAAATCCTTGAATAATGTGAAATCCATTGTGAAGGAGATATGTTACACTTGACGTTCTCATCTTCGAACTTGGAGCTGTTCAGCACTTGATTCCACTCACTCCAATTTTGGGGAAAATTTTTACCACACAATCGGATTGTTCGAAGCTGCTTTTTAAAAGCAGATTTGGTAATCTGTTTTATATCGAATACTTTACCGGAGGAAGGTCTACCAAAGGCTACCCAAATGCGAAGCCAAAACTTCGCTTTATTTCTTATCGGTTTAAGGTCGGGGTCAAGATTCCAGATCGGTTTCCGAGTATTCACTCGACACCGATCAAGAGACACTGCGATAGCTTCAGCTTGCTTAATACATGATATAATTTTATAATAGTAGACATTCAGGTCCAGCTTCTCATTGTGACTCATGGCACTGTGCTGCAAGAGATGAAAGGGCACTCGGACCAATGATGGAATGACGCAAGTGTCGTTAGGTAAAGACACCAATTTGCTTTATCCAAATTTCGCCTCCCAAACCAGCGTTAAGGATTGTATAAATTTATGCCGTCGGTACCGACTGGAAGTTTTACTAATACAGGTAAGTTTTCTAGAGGGCGTGATTACAATTCTTCAATCAAACAAGATTGAAATAGCAGCTATTTCTGAAGCCAGGCTGACTGGCTTTGGTTCAATATATGTCGACAACTATGCGGTCTTCTTCTCCGGTAAAAAGAAGAGACTTGAGGCTGGAGTTGCCCTAGTTGTCAGTAAACAAGCAAAGAAGTCGATGTTGAACTTTGTACCTATGAATGAAAGAATTCTTAAGGCTCGTTTTGAAAGCTCCCACTCTAAACTTCCCGTCGTTGCAGCCTATGCCTCAACACAGTTTCTATAGTGATTTGAACGACATACTCAATACAGTACCTGAGCACAATGTACTAGTTGTGTGTGGCGACTTTAATGCCAAATTTGGTAGTGATAACAGTTTTGCGCCTGATGTGCTAGGCCGCCATGGCCTGGGTGTTATCAATGATAGTGGAGTGCGTCTGATTGATATGTGAGCCAGCCGTAGCCTGATAGTAGGTGGATCATGGTTTCCCCACCGTGAAGTACACAAATACACTTGGACTTCACCTGACGGTGTTACGAGAAGCAAGATTGACCATATATTAATTAAAAAGCGTCATAGACGATTGTTGGAGGATATACGAACTTACCGTGGCGCAGATACATACTCTGACCACCAACTGGTGATTGCCAGTTTCAAACTTAAGCTGAAGACCGTGAAGAAATGTAAAAACCCTATCAAGTCCTTTGATCCAGGGTTTTGAGAACATCTGTCTTCGGCGTATCCTTGGTATCCAGTGGACTGATAAGCTTACTTATGCCTCTATACATGAAAAGACAAAGCAGCCGCTCGTGATCGATAGAATTGTGACTAACCGATGGCAATATTGGGATCACATGGTGCGGATGTGTGAGAGTCGCCTACCCCACGATGTAAGGTGTTGGGTTCCTTTTGGCATCAGAAGACGTGGGCGACAGAAGACAACACTGGGAAAATATCTTGAGAAGGATGCTGCGCTTTTGAGATCGTCACTCGAAGAACTTTGGACAAAAGCACAAGAGAGATCGTCATGAAGAGGCACCGTTGTCGCCTTATGTGCCAGCCGGCGTGGGAAGATCAAAGTCTACGTCAGGTCGGTATCATTTTCATCATCATCTACGTGGACTATATTAGAGTCGCAACCGTCAGAACAAATATAAAGATGAAGGTTCGATGTAGATCCTGTATGATACACAAATGTATAGGGCAGATCTTTATCCAAAAGTGTATATGAAACGGGGAACTATCTAGAAACAAACTTGATCTAAGCGAATGTGTAGTTAAGTCAGAATTTATATCGCCAATGCTAATCCGCTGCAGTCCATTAGAAGTGATATCGACTAATAGGTCCTGAAGTTGCTTACAAGCTTTGACGCAATTATTTAGAGAAACAACAGTACTTCTGTTACATAGAAGATAAGAGTTAATTAACACAGTGTTTCCAAGTCGAACCACCAAAAAATTATTATTTGAAACATATCGTGCTGGGGATAAAATTGAAAGCTTTAGATCCATTAAACAAGCAAGTCCACCAGAGAGTTGGCCCCTCGCTCGTCGAGCATTCGGGATGAAACAAACGTGGTTTTTACAACATCGGAGGAGATTTACGGAAGAAGCCGTAAGCAGGTGCTACTGGAGGAAAACGATATCCTAATTTGAGACCATAATATCGATAGTATTGTCTTTGTCCTTGGTGCTATTTATGTTAAATGTGACTGCAAACACTTCCAGTGTTTGCATTCATTTAGAACCGGTGTTCTTCTTTTTACTGTCAACTAGATTATATAAAATGGGACATCGAAGGCTAAATGAAACATGAGGTCCACCAAAATTCGCGCACTTATCTTTTAACTGACAAGAGGAGTCACTTATAGATTCATTTGGACCTGTACATCGATAGCATTTCTTCATTGGGCTTTTGCATGCAGCTTGAAGATGACGTGGTGATCGGCAATTGTTGCAGCATCTTGGGAGGTCCTGGAGTAATGTGACTCGAATGTTTTCGTACTCTACTCAAAAACCATCTTTAAGAGCAAGCTCCAGCGACCGTGCGTCACCAAAACTGATTTTGATGGAGTTCGAGTTTCCCAGACGGCTGGCTTCGAGTACACCTGGGCATTTTTTGGAGTAGGACAAGGTAAAAATTGTTCTCAATACCTTTCACAAGTCCATAGTGATTCTTAGTAACGACTTTCGCAGTAGAAGAGAAGCGCAGAGTTGGAACAGAAGCACAGAAATCCGATGCCACAGTTCCATCTGTAGACACAAAATCTTGTCGCCAACAGGATCCTATCTGCAAAAAGGTGGAAATTTGCATTTTTTGCTCGAAGAAAGATCACGATACGTGCCCTCCAAAAAATGGAGGGCAACTAGGCCCCCTCCCACGCTCATTTTTTCTCAAAGTCACCCAATTAAAATTTTGAGATAGCCATTTTGTTCAGCATAGTCGAAAATCTAATAAATGTCTTTTAGGATGACTTAATCCCCCTCAGTTCCCAGGGAAGGGCTGCAAGATATGAACTTTGCCCATTGCTTACATATTGTATTGGTTATTGGGAAGCATACAGACATTTTCAGGAAGGATTTTTGTCTGGTGAGGGGGGGGGCTGGAGGAGGGGGTTACTCGGGAGAATCTTTCCATAGAGGAAGTTTCTTTGGGGTAAGGGACATATCTATGAAGGGTGCGCCGGATTTCCAAACATTATTTAAAAAATGATCAGAAATTAAATTTAAAAAAAAACAATTTTTTTCAACTGAAAGTAAGAAGCAACATTAGAACTTAAAACGAACAGAAATTATTACGTATATGAGGGGGTTCTCCCCAAGTCAATACCTTGCTCTTTACGCTACAGTTTTTTCTTAGTGCTTTCAAGAGCTATCTATTCTAATTAAACGGCCTTTGTGATTCAGGGGTTTGTGAATTAAATTTTTTTTTAACTTTTAACGTAAAGAGCGTGGTATTGACTAAGGGGGGAACCCCCTCATATGCGTAATAACATATACGTAATAAAAAAAAACCAAAAAAAAACAAGCGATACGGCTCAATAATAATCGAAACTTTTAAAAACTGAATTTTGATATCAAAAGAATGGGCTTATAATGCTGATTCTAAATATATGAATTTTATTAAGTTTAGTATTACTCATCAAAGGCTACGAGTCTGAGAAAATTTACCTGATTTTTTAAAGAGGGAGGAAAAATCCCCTACAAGTGAAAGAATGAATCCCAACGATTTTAATGAAAATCCCACCGTCAGATTCAGCGTATCAGAAAACCCTACTACATAGGTTTCAAGCTCATATCTGCAAAAATCCGCAACTATATCTGCAACGTATTTTTTGCCAGAAGAAAAATATACGAATATAGAAGTTCGTTACGTAAGTTAATTTGTGAAATACGTCAGAATCAAATTTAGACAGCCATTTAGCAAAAGAAGAGTAAAATTTTTATGCAAATTTTGTTTACATATTCAATGACGGTGAGCCAAAATAAAAGCTGCATTAACTAAAAAACGATCAGAAATTAAATAAAAAAAACAGGTTTTTTAAACTGAAAGTAAGGAGCGACATTAAAACTTAAAAACGAACAGAAATTATTCCGTATATGAAAGGGGCTGTCCCCTCCTCAACGCTTCGCTCTTTACGCTAAAGTTTGACTCTGTCTCACAACTTTATTTTTTAAAACAATAAAAAACTTTAGCGTAAAGAGCGAGGCGTTGAGGAGGGGACAGGCCCTTTCATATACGGAATAATTTCTGTTCGTTTTAATGTCGCTTCTTACATTTAGTTAAAAAAAACTTGTTTTATTTTTTTTAATTTCTGAAAGTTTTTCAACTAATGCAGGTTCAAATTTGGCTCACCGCACATTGAAAATTTAAACAAAATTTGCATATTAATTTTGGCAAATTTATTCCGTATAGGAATGGTCGCCCCCTCCTCAATGCCTTGCTATTTACGCTAAAGCTGTTAGCACTTTTGAAAAAGCTTCCTATTCTAATGAAACGACCTCCATGCTTCATTACACGTTCTTAGAAATTGGGACAAACAGTCAAACTTTAGCGTAAAGAGCAGGGTATTCAGGAGGGGGCAACCCTTCCTATACGGTATAATTTTTTTTGTTTTTCAAATAATACCGGTAAATCTGGCTCATCATCTGTGAATTATACCCCACCCCCTCACGGAAAACTCCTCCGTGTAAATTTCATCGAACGTAAAGTGCATCCACCCCGTCAAATTCCCTCGAGACAGTTCCATCCTCTCTGAGAATCCCCCCTCCCTGTAAAATTGGTTACGGACGATTTAGCCTGAAAAATTCTCCTTAGCATTCTTTCATTTGAATAAGACTTTAATCTAATTGGTTTCTCAATCACTCCACAAATACCCCCTTCCATGGAAATTATTTCCTAGAAATCAAAACACTCGGAATAAAGCCCCTGGATAACATCCCCGGAACATCTCCACATGAAAAATTTTGCAAATAGAATGGAAGACAACTAAAAAAAAATCGTATAGTAATTCTGTCATATCCCCCCTCCAGTGTAACATTTCCCCTGGAATATTCACCCCCCCCCCAGAAATTTCCCTCCCCAAAGACGATTCTCCTACAGAAATCTATCCCAAGCACAGACCCCCCCCCCCCCCCAAAAAAAAAAAAAAAAAAAAAAAAAAAAAATGTCTGTATACTTCCCAATTACAAATACTATACGTAAACAATGGGTGAATTTCATAACTTACAGGCCTCTCCCCACAGACTGTGAGGGACCATTTTACACCTAAAGATATAATTATTTAATCTTTCAACTATGCTGAACAAAACGGCAATCTAAAAATTTTTATCAGATAATTTTGGGGAAAAGATGGGCGTGGGACAGGGTCCAGTCGCCCTCCAATCTTTTCGGCCACTTAAAAAGGGCACTAGAACGTTTAATTTCCGTTCAAATGAACCCTCTCCCGATCTTCTAGGACCATTATTTCGATACAATCACCCCTGGGAAAAAAAGAACAGAAAAACAAAGAATAAAAAAATACCACGCATCCGTGATCTGTCTTCTGGCAAAAATAGCAAAATTCCACATTTTTGCATATAGAAGCTTGAAACTTCTACAGTAGGGTTCTCTGGTATGCTGAATCTGATTTTTTATTAAGATTCCTTTAATTTTAGAGGGTCTTTCCTCCTTATTTCAAAATCAGGCAAATTTTCTCATGCTCGTAACTTTTGATGGGTAATACTAAACTTGATGAATCTTGGATATTTGGAATCAGCGTAATAGACTGATTCTTTTGATGTATCTATTGATATTATCTATTGATACTTCAATTCAGTTTTTTTTAGAGTTTTGGTTGCTATTGAGCTGAGTCGCTCATTACTTACAGTTCGTTGCCACGAACTGTTTGAGCAGGTTATTTGAATAATTTGGCAACCTTATTTCTTCAAACGAGAAAAATATGAGTTATCTTGGGGGGGGGGGGCATCTGGTAATATCAAAATTTGAAGTTCCTAGTTCCTAATAAAAAGAAAAATATACTTTGGTTAAGTTTAGATGTTCTTTTTCAACGTCAAGTCAGAACTGGCAAAGGTGGAACATTCCTTACACGAACAAAAAACTGTAACTAAGCTACAGCCAGATGTATAATAAATCTTGATACATAAATTTTGTAATTTATAATTATGTTTATCCTATCTATTCACTATTATATAAATTAAAAGGAAAAATATATCAAAGATAATAACAAGTAAACACAATGCTGACACCGATTCCTAAAGCTAAGCCTTGAAAGAAGACGGTAAATTTTGATTAAGATATTAATTTATATTTATCAACTATAATATAAAGCAAAAGGAGGAACATAACAAAAATAAGAACAAGTAAATAACATAGCTGACACCGAATCGTTAAGTTAAGCTCTGACAGAAAAAGAGATAAAAGAGATCTGATCAACTGAGGTTGCTAAGGGTGTTTCCACCACTTGAAATATTTTTCATTACTGCTCCATTTTGAAGAAAAATGCTGTTCTTGACAGAAATTATTAATGACGTTCGTAACTAGCAGATTATCACAAAACAGGAACTAACCTAAATTAGTTTCGGCTAAAATTTGCAAATATTGGTAGTTTTCTAGAACTCAATTATCATAAATGATCCAAAATTATTTGTCGTTACCTTCAGCCTAAAATGGCGGATAATAGAAAAAAGCCGGTAAAATGATTATAAATAAAAAAGGTCTAAGACAGTATTTCCTTCTGAACCAAAAGCAATACAAAATTCATATAATTTATTGTTATTTATAAATAATAGGCCCTATTTTCAATGTCATATTAAGTGTGATATTTCCTTTCATAAAGTGACACAAAAATTCAGCTCACCACTGACCTATGAAATTTCGAAGGAAAAGGCCCCACAATGTCCAATTAGGATGGATGAGAATTAAGTAGGGATAATTGAGTTCTGGAGCAAACACTATGTTAAATCTGCCTGATAGATCTAATTAAACGCGAAATTGTCTATAGTTCAAGAAAAGTAGCACAAAAAGAAAGCTATTATCTGTTGGACAACCCTGCCAGTCAGAAAAAAATTTCAATTCTGATTTGAACCGAAAAAAAAATCTTCGGGTCGATATTACACAAATTTTCTCTCATCAAGTGATATACAATCTTGCTACCGAAGAAAAATTTGACTCCTGTCAGAACCTAGCATATTATACAAAGCTTCTTTATCGCATCGGCGAAGCTCCAAGTGACATCGGTGGCGAAGCCATCGAAGACAAACTAGTTAAGCTACCATAGCCCAGTGAACCAGTAGTCGATGATATTTTATCATTCTCCATGTCCATTTGGTTTTGACGAAATTCCTGCATTGTGGTTGCAAATCGTGACCATTCATCGGGTCTGGGTAGAGCAAGACTCTGGAATTGAAAACTTTTAAGATTAGCAGAGCTCAGAAGGGCGCGGTACTTACGAAAGATTCTCTGTGTAAAAATGACACATCGTTAATACCCAGGCTAAAATACGATTTTCTAGAGTTTTTAAATGAAGGAACTAAAAACTTCTTGTAAAGGATTTTCTACCATGAAAATTCCAATGGGATATACTTTCATTTTGATCCGGTGTCATGACCGAGGGGTTTCAAGCTCTTTCCATAATTTCCATAAACTTGTTTTCACATCAGGATGAACCGAAATAATAGATACCATTGCTGGACTAGCCTTAAATTTTTCTAACTAGATTGGTTTCATTTATTGTTTTTTATACATTCTTAGACCACACTGGCTATACATGACAAATGAAACTCAGAGAGGAGAGAAACTAACAAAATGAAAAATAAAATCAAAAAGGGTGAAAAAACGAGGATTTTGTCAGCCAGTGGCGAACCATGAAGATGAACAAAATATAAGCAAATATTTCGACAAGGACCTCCGCCAAGTCGTCCTCAGTGCTAAACAAAAAAGGAGACAAAGAGAAAAAAAGACGAAAATCTAACCTTTCGAAGTTTACTTTACGAAAAGTAAACTTCGAAAGGTTAGATTTTCGTTTGTTTTTTTCTCTTTGTCTTCTTTTTTGTTTAGCACTGAGGACGACTTGGCGGAGGTCCTTGTCGAAATATTTGCTTATATTTTGTTCATCTTCATGGTTCGCCACTGGCTGACAAAATCCTCGTTTTTTCACCCTTTTTGATTTTATTTTTCATTTTGTTAGTTTCTCTCCTCTCGGAGTTTCATTTGTTCTTGTTTTTTTTTCAAGAAAACGTTTTCAAAGTTTCAATCACTATTGGCTGTGGTTCGCTCTATACTAAATTGTAGCTAAGAACTAAAACAACGTTTAGTAGCATACATTCAACAATAACAACAACAAAAATAAATAAATAAAAAAAATTAAATGCTATGAAAGAAATTTTTGAATTGTCTTGACAAATCTGTGATTTTTTCTTATATTTTCTTTTCCCATTGTTTTAATTATATTACATTATAACTAATAAAATTATAAATATCAAGCATACTAAAAAGTTAGAAGTTGAGGCAAATTTGTCGTTTTTTTTTCAACGGAAACAGCAGAAATTGGCATTTTCAACAAAAATATACGAACAAAAAGCTTTTTTCAATTCTAGAGGACCATATTCCCCCCCCCCCCCCCCCCATCCAATGAAACCACTGCAGGGCCGGCACAGCCTATCTTGCCGCCCTAGGCAAGTTATATCCCCCCCACAATTAGATTTTTTGTTTCCATTTTCCACCTCAATTCAACCCTTACCCAAATCACCACTTCTTATTGGGGGGGGGGGGGGCACTTAACGAGACTGTTACATTTATTTACACACACAATTACAAATTACATACGCAAATACAAACAATATACAGAATACCTAACCAAGGAAAATCTAACCTGTGTGCCTGCTCATGGTGGATCGAATATGTTTTAATTAATTTTAATTTTGAAAAACTACGCTCACCAATAGCAACAGACACAGGCAGAGTCAGCAAAATCCGTAGGGCCACGAACAAATTTGGGGCACAATCTGTAAGGCCATTGTTTATAATAAAGTTAAGGACATCTTCTGGACTTGTATTCTTGGGTACTCTCGTGGCTTGAACTTCATTGCAAAGTTCGTGGCCTTCATAGCTTCATTGTTTGAGAGGGAATATTGTAAATTCATACAATCGTCCTTCAGGGACTTTGTTGTTGCGGCATTTACCTTGGATATGTTGTAGAGAAATCCGAATATAGAAGTAACATCAACTAAGGCCATATTAATTAGAATTACATTGTAAAAAAGCAAGCGCTTGAGATCCGTTTCCCTCCCTCAGAACTTTAAATATAAATTTATATATAATACATAATATAATTGGATTATATAATAGATAACAAAAATAAATATAATTGGATTTTACCTTAATTTTTGTTTTGGAGTTACAATATAAATGGCAGTTTTCGTTTTTTTCTTCAGGTCATCATCCCTCCCCCCCCCCCCCACTTCGTCGAAAACGGTGTTTTGCAAATCTAACAGAGCTGCACAATTGCTATACCCAAAATACAAAGTCCGGAGAACCATATCTTAACCCTTATATTACTGGAGCGATCCTCCATATTAGAATGATAATTTATTTTTACTGTACTAATAAGGAACACCGATAAAAGAACAAAAAAAAGGCAGAAAAGAAGAAAAAGTAGGAAAATAAAAAAAAAACTGTTACTTTTTATTTAGCATTTAAAGAAGTAGCATATGAAATCCGCATATCTTAGGAACATATTTTCTACGGCTGAAAAGCATAAAAAGGTGATTTCTTTTTTTCAAAGTAAATAAAGGGCAATTCTAAGACCCAATTACTGAATCTGATATCTTACCTCACCCACATCGTACACCCAGATTTTTCCGGTATCGTCACCAACTGTAACATGGAGGCCAGATTGGGTCCAAGATACCTTATTAAGAGCGTTAGAACCTTCAATGACAACACTAGCACTTGGAACCTGAAATGAATCATGATATTTATAACATATATAAATGTCATGATAATTAACATGATAAATATAATTATCATGATAACATGATAATTATAACAAACGATAACTATATCCATCCCGCATAGAAACAAAAGCTACTACACACGTTCAATCAAAAAAGCAAGGATAAGTCACGGAGCAAGGGGATGAAGGGGCACATTCGGTAATTGTTTTAAGAGTGATAGCTTAAGGGGGCATCAACAACTTATGCTTGGGGCCGTTACTGCATGTTTCAATCTTAAGACTCATTTTTAATTTCATTATTTAGTGCTTTTTTTGTAGCTGCCATTAAGAACATTGCTGTCACCAAATAAGCGGCGTAATTTGGAATATTTCCATTACTTGCATAGAGACATGTAATGGACCCTCAAGGATGTAGAGAATTTTATTTTGTAATTTATTGTCGGGTGATAGGAGGGTCGCTGTTTCGTGTGGACTGTCGGTGAGTTAACTTCTTTTCCTTATAGATTTATAAAATAGACATTGTTTAGTACTGTTTATGCCAAGTTTTAATATTAGTCTTTTATTCTATGTCGTTTCCCAAATAACGGACCATTGAGCCCTTTGGGATATTGTTTTTGTTATTGTTATTTATGGAAATAAATGGAAGTTGGACCTGACAAAGTAATGCACAACTCGGTGCCTTTTTATGCCCTTTTCCAAATATAATAACTGTTTTCAGTCGCAAATTCAATTTCGAGTTCTTAAATAGACCCAGAAGTGACAACTAATACTTGTAACTATTTGAAAAAGCACTGATAATAAAAGCAGCACATTACATTCATTTTATTATATTTTCGATATAATACTCATTACCCTGATAGTACACCCCCCCTTATTATCCCATATATAATTCTAAAACTTCTATGCTACGGACAAAAGTTTCCCCGTGTGATTAGGTAACGTAACATAAACCCTTAAGTTATGCTAGCTCGAAAGGTTTTATATACATTTCTTAATAAAGTTATTATACTAATATATTATGTACCATATCTCTTGTACTGGCCATGTTTCTTATCCAACGAACCATACAAAAGTACAACTATACTTTGACATTTTCTTTTTTTATGCCAGCGAATTAAGTTCTGAATGCAAGAAGACATAATGGGGACGCATGGCGCTAGTAGTTTTATGGTATACGGTGAGTTATCAGGTTACCTGTGAATGAGATTAAGATTCCAAGAATCTGAGCACCCTCATTTATTTACTATGAACAGGGAAGTTTGTTATATCCAGAAAACATCTACAACATTAGCGAGCCGGTAAATGAAAAGAGAAAAAATAGGCATGGTTTTAGAAGAAGAACACAAAGTATTATCTTTGGGTCCTAGTTAAGATTCCACAAGTCTAACCATTCTGTTCTGTCACCGTGTCCAAAAAATATGGGTGATTAGGGGAGCACGCTACATCTAGACAAGTGTAGAACTGGAAAAGTTGGACCTTGGTAGATAAGTAGGAAATAAAAAAAGTTAAAAGAGGCATTGATTTCAAAAGAAGAAGAAACAATAACAGAAAAAAGGACTACCTCAGTGTCCTGATTAAGATTCCATAAATCTAAGCGCCCTGTTCCATCTACCGTAGCAAAAAGAGCTGGGTGAACGGGGGACCATGCTACGTCATAAATATAATCCCCATTGTCTTCAAACGAATAAATTGGACGATTTTCCTGAAAAGAGATTAAGAGTTAAGACAAAGAAAGGCTAGGAATAATGGACTTCAAATTAACGTCAATAAAACAAAAGTGATGCGTTTTAATCGGCTTAAAAGGGACTCAGCTTGTCGTGAACCCTGGTTCCCTGCCACTTCAACTGCAATTGTTCTTGATGCGACTTTCCCTACTGACTGTTCTTTCAGCTACCATGTTTCTAACCATGTAAAAAAGGGCAACTATGCTTTGGGATGACTGAATATACTTCGACGACTCGGTTTCCAAGTGAATCAGTTAGGACTAGCGTATATATACTATATACGCCCATTGCTAGAACACGCGAACTTTGGTTGGGGACTACAAGTGCACAACATTGACTACTTAAGTGACGATCTCAAGGATGTTAAGAAACGGGTGACAAAAATCATACTGGGACCCAAATATGACACGTATGTAACTACAACGTTAAAAATACCAACGCCGAGAGAACTGAGACCCCATCTCATGTGCAAATTTGAACAGTCGCTCCTCACTAGTGGTAAACACACTACGTTGTTGTCTCCTCTTATTATCTCCTCTACGTTGTCTCCTCTTGTCGGCCTCAAAGCCAATACTCGACACAGGAACAAGTTCGAGTCAATAAAATGTAGAACGAATCGCTTCAGCAATTCTTTTATTCCGTTTTATACAAGTGTCATTCATTATGCTTAGTTTTTTCTTCTTTTTTCCCTGTGTTGTAAGAGATGGCGTAATTTAGTTGAGGCTTTTGCCAATGCTATGAAAGTTGATTTAAATAAATAAATCTTGAATCTTTAATGAAACATCTACGTCATTTGACCAGAAAGCTATATCTATGATTAGAAAATGTGGGGGGAGGGAGGAGATCCTAGTTTGGCAAGTACCTTTGTTTATATGTATTTTTAGAACTTTTAACACAACTCTCACAGCACACCATTGCCTTTTTTGTCAGTCATTCGATCTGTATTAAGGATTTTATCTTTTTAAAATAAAAAACTATACTAAACAACTAAACGTATGTTAAAAACGATAAATAATTTGCACAATAATGGAAAATAGTATACCTAAGTATAAAGAAATATCCACAGGGAGCCTGAAAAAAAAAAAACCAAAACAAACAAAAAAGAGATCTTATCTTCAACCATGTTTAGGTGTTTATAAAGAAATCTATACCTCATTTCTATATATCTCTAGAAATACCAAATAAAGAGAGTAAGTGGCTCCCTCTGATATTGGTAAATAACTATGAAAAATCGCTGCCACATCACACTCCGACGTAATAGTCCTTGAAAACTACAAGTTCATAAATAAGTTCTTGAACAACAAGGCCTATTTTTAATACCTCGACGAAAGAGATATGTTGGATATTCCGAAAAGATTACCCACCTCTATATACTTCTTTCTATAGCACAGTGCAACATTTTATGGCCATCAGACATAGTCTGCGTCGAATTAGATGTGCCAGAACTGAAAAGAATACCCAACTCCATATACTTCTTCCTATAGCACAGTGCAACATTTTATAGCCATCAGACATAGTCTGCGTTGAAATAGATGTGCCAGAACAAGAGTTTCCTCATTACAACCAGAAAAAACTTTAACAAACTGTTCCAAGGTTTCCAAAAAACTTCTACTGGGTAATATATTTCTAATCTGCAACAGAATTAGGTTCAAAATCGTGATCAATCAGATCAAACTGACAGTTAAGTTAAATTCATGCCAAAGATGTCCAACCCTAGGGGATACTAGAGGGATGAACTCATATAATTTTAACAAGGCACAGTGGCCACAAACCCAAATTTGTAAATTATATGTTAATAACCTTTCCGATTTTTCCAACACGCAAATATACTGAGGGGAGAGGAGGATAATTTGCTTCATGGAGTTAATCAAGTTGGCAACTGAACTGCTGAATTCTTGCATCATTGCTTATCAAACATTACTGATTCGCATCCAACGAAGAAAAAAAAAACAATTTTCCTTTTTCTGCTGTCATTTCTGATTTCCTTTTTCTGCTGCCATTTCTGTTTTCCTTTTTCTATGTCTAATTGCATTTACTGGGAGTTTTGCTTTTCCAGTAACTACAAAGGTATTATTCTATTACACAGTTAAAGTGACCATACAATAATAAAAAAAAATTCCATAAATATATACAATCTCTGTCTCCTAATGTGGAGGGCTTCCACCCACCTCAGGAAGCCCTCCTTAATCCATCTTTTAATCATTTTCCTAATGGCGACCAACCTTGTTCTATACGATATATCTGCTCATTACGATCGCTGTAAATGCGGTAGAAAAATCCAGACTTTTGTATCTGTTTTCACTAAGTAATAAATGGACTTATCCTTATTTGAACATTTATTTGTTCGTCATAGAAAGGCAGTGTGGCCTTGAAAAAAAAATATTAAGGTAATACGTCGAAAATTATATTGCTTTCTTTTACAAAAACATTAATCCACAAAATACCAAAATAGCTTACAATAAAGTTTTGGCACAGAATTTGTCTTAGTAACAAAAATTAAAGTAAATTACAAAGTAAGCTTAAGATATACAACATCTCCAGAGACTTCAATATATAAAGTAAACAATTATGCCAATGATGTTCTTAACCAGAATTTTGACATAAAAATATCAACCATCAGTCTAGTTCGAACCCATTCCTTCTAAACGTGAATCAGGTACTCTAGAACGACAGCTATCAGATATACTCTCAGAAGGACATAATCTTTTTTTTGTCCAGCGTGCTCTTAGTCATATCCTCTTTACTATCCCAACATCGCCAAGCTTCAAGTCTTTATAGATTTCAAGTCAAGCTTCATGGACTTTGTATCAAGCCGTATTTTTGAATATAATTCTTTATATACTGACTTCAATATACTGAACCATAAAAGATATTTTTTTAAGTGAAAAATAAAAATCGACACAAAAATATAGTTTACAAATAGAAAAAAAGATCTTAATTAAGGCAAATTAATAAGGAGTGGTGAACCTCATCTTACATTTAAGACAAGAGATCAAAGATCGTTTATGGGCTTACTCAATACTTAAATAAGACATAACCGAAATAGACTAAAGTCTTAAAACAAAACCCAGAAGAATCATAATCCAGAGCAATGGTGCGTCGTTTACAAAGCTAAAATTTCCTTGAGGAGCGCAAATCCTCAAGGTTGCCTTGCAAGGTCGTTTGCAGTAGCGGTTTTGTGGGTGAACTCGTGAAAGGTCCACCCCCAAACCATTATGAAGCCCCACAAACAGGGTTTCCTTTCCTCGGATAGGACGAAGAAAAGAGCTTATGACGAAGTTGTGATCACAAACCATCTTTCAATAACAGAACTCCAGCCTTTTACACATATCTTATTCTCGTCAGGGAATTTGCCGGGGGTTTTCATCCAGAATAGGCTGGATAGAAGGCATAAAGAAGGACTGAAAGGCAATAATAACTTCGTGGTTGGAAGTAAAGAGTGAAGCTTTAACTAGATTAGGATGGAGGAGTATTTGTATTTGTGTTTGCCTCAGGCGGATTGGTCCTACAGTGAATCGTTAGTAGTGGTTAACAGGCCCTGAACGAGCACATTTTTGTAGGTATATGTTTATCTATTTTGTAGGTATATATGTTACTTACACACGAAACACTGATTATTTAGATGGTGTTTTCTTTTTAATACATGCCTGCATGAAATCAAATTCCGAGCACCATCCCTTTATAATACGGGGTTAAATTACCTTTTGACTCCATAGTTTTACAGTCCAATCAAATGACGAAGTGAGGAATAGGTGAGAGAAGTCAAGAGGCCCTGAGGCGCTATGACTGCTAATCCCTGTAACAGGGCCATAATGTCCATCATATAGCTCCATAACGCCAGATTTACTACCGTGCCTGCAAATTTATAAGGTATCACTTGTTAAGTTCGCTTTAATTCCTATATATCACCATAAATTTTTAAGTTTTATGTATTATAACTGTTGTGAGTTACATTCAAATAACTTTGGCTTGTTTTGACTTTTGTTCTTACTTTGATATTTTGGCAAATTCCAGTATGGATTGATCCATAATCGTCGGTGTTTTCCGCGGGGAATAAGCAGAACAGATAAATAAAACCTATTAATTCAATTTGACAGTGCTTTTCCTTCTTAAAAGCAAAAAAATTAACAACAAGTTTATTCCAGAAGCCAAATATCAGAACCAAAATTTTGATAAAAGTTACCTCCTTTCCCTGACAGTTCATGTAGCTACACATAAACTGCAATTTTTCTCACTATTCGACATTTTGATCGACACTGCTTAGCAGAAAAGCCCTTTCTAATTTTTACCACTGGAAACTTTATTTGTCTTCCCCCTGACAAACGTCTGTAGTGAAGCTTGAGTCCTAGAAGGTCATGCTGCCAAGGGACAAAAAACCCCTTGCTACTATTCCTGCAAATTCAAGGATTATCTAGTTAATTTGATTTTGCTTACTTCTGATGCATTTTTTCACAGTTTTTCGCAAAATAAACCCAAACATGGGAGAGAGTTAAGCTCTATATTGAGTGGGGAACAGCAAGATCGGCAATGAATTTCAGTTGCAGTAGTCTAAAACTAGGGGTTACCAAACTACTATCCGCAGGCCATTTGCGAGATCACAGATGCGTGTTTATTCTTTTTTTTCAGAGCTGATCGCATCGAACCGATGGTCCTACAATATCGAGAGAGGACTCATTCGAACTGAAACTCGGTTATAGAGCTCTTCTAAAGTGACCGAAGGGATCAGGCCACGGGAAAACGATGTTTTCGGCCATTTTGTGGCACATAACTACTATTTTGCCCGCGAGTAATAAGCAGTCGACCAAAGTCGGTTATTCGGCCCGCAGAAGGGCAGCAAAAAGAGGTCATAAGAAGAGATTTATGAGAAAACTTTATGGAAGGATTTAAGCTCTCTATTGAATGAAGGAACAGCCTGTGCGGCAATGAATTTCAGTTGCAGTATTCAACATCTAGGGGTTACCACACTACGATCCGCAGGCCATTTGCGGTCAGCTAGAGCATTGTATAAGACCAGCAGATAAATATCTGCCGCATGTTGCGAGCTTAAGCCAATCTGATGTTTCTAGTCGGACTATATTTTTTGGCGTGCTTCTGTACTTCCTTTGTAACTAAATTTCCACTCAGTCAGAATTACAAAATCTGATCAGTTTGGGTTCAATTTTATACAGAAAAGTTTTGTGACTGTTATAATATAGAATTAAATCAATGTAGACATAGAATTAATAAAGCATTGAATTAATTAAACATTTAACCAAATTGAATCGTAATGAATTAACACTGAAAACTGAAGATGAATTCCAGGTGTTCAATGAGAGAGAGAGAGAGAGAGATTTATTCTAAACAAACAAACAATTTAACATAAGTTTAGTGGCCACCCCAAGAAGTAAAAACTTGTCCAAGGGGGTGGCAAAAATACACTAACATAACAAAACAATAAAAAAAAAAAAACGAAAAAAAATAATAACCTATCTATATCACAGTCCCCAAACAGCACCACAAACCTTAAACCTTAACATTTTCATTAAATTTGCAATCATATTCATAATCATCACCCCCATGAGCCATAAAAATTTACCAATATCATTATTAAAAAAAAAAAAAAAAAAAAAAAAAAAATGAAGAATATACTATTTAAAAACTGATTTACTAACGTTGGAGACAATTTACATTTATTGTAAAGCGTAATTAAAGCAGACTATAGTGAATGTATGATGCTACCGTTAGCAATTAAGCCTACAATGTTGCCCTACGAGTAAAAAGTTCGCCCACGCCGAATCTAGACTCGTCAAACCTCCCTTGAATAAACTGCTGATGAGAGTATTAGTAACTTGCCTGCAAGCACTATAGACAGAGCCATCTTCAGATCCTACAATGAACGTATTGACATCAACTTGTGGCTGAGGGAACGTCATACAAGTGGCAGCGACAGACTTGCCCTGCCTATGATGCAGCTCTAAGGTTTCTTGTGGAGAAGCTAGCATATCGAGACTCCAGGAACAGAGCTTACCATCTGTTGAGATAGATACTAAACTGTGCGCATTTGAAGTACCAACAACACTCACACAATACACAGGATGCTAAAAAAGTGGAAATTAAATAAAATAATAAAGTAAAGAAATTGCTACAAAAAAGATAATAAAATCCACGTCTGACAATACAGTTTAAAAATCCATACAGCAATTTAAGAACAGTTCAGTTTTCATGACGGTTATGATAAATTAATATAACTTGTGCTGAAAATTTGAAAAAGTAAGCATGAACCATGTTGTTTATTTTATTTTGCTTGTCCGTTTATCAATAAAAATCGACTTCATAAAAAACATTTAAACTATTTTGGGCTACAAGCATGAAATTGAATTAACCTTTTATTATTATCTTAAATATAAGCGAATATTTTTAGGGGAGATATACACCCCCCCCCTAGAAAAAGTTACATGAAAGTACGTACTTTCATATATATTTAGAATATATTAGCCAAAAGTGGTACGAAGGTGTCTCTTGTTTGGGGTCTTTGAAAAAAAAAATTGCCTTTACTTAATTTTTGTTTTATTTCCCTTGGGGTGGGTAATCCAAGAAAGGTTGTATATACAAATAACGTGTGCAAGACAGTCATAGATTTCTCTCCATTAGATATAAAATTTCTAGGATAGAAAACAATAGCACGAGATAGTACGAGAATAAAGACTAATAACAAAGAAATGAAAATAGTGAAAAATTAAGAGCTTAATAACAACTAACGAAGGAAATAAATCGAGACGACACAACCAAACTGTTCTGGTTTTTGGCACTGGACAATATCGTGCTGGAAAATCATGTATGGGCACAACATCTTTCAAGTACTTGCATGTTGTAGTATCAATACGGCAAGCACTTTTTTCAGGTTTTGGATTAATTTATTTTTTTTTACTATGAATTTTTCCTCCTCTTTCTTTTTGTCCTCCTTCACTACCATTATTTTGTTTTACGGTTACCTTTACGGTAACCGTAAAGGTACCATTATTACTACCTTTACGGTACGTGCAAAAAAGCACGTGCCGTAAAGACAAGGAATGCGTGTAGTACCAGCCACACTCGTTGCGGTATCAATAAAGCAACCAGTTTTTCTCGTTTCGATTTTTTGCTTTGTTTTACTATTAATGTTTACTACAATCAATGCTTTTTCTTGTGAAATATTCCTGATCTTACAATCAATAAAAATGTTCCGTAGAGAAAGGTAATATATACACTATACATAATAGCTATTTCAACTAGTTACAATCTCAAGAAAGCGAACAATTATTTCCGTTTCGGTTTTTTTTTCTATTAGTTTTTTCTTTCTTCTCTTTTTTGTATTCTACTATCTATGTTTGTTCAGGGCAAATCTTGACAAGCACTTTTCTATTCTTAAGAATCAAGAAGAAAAAGCCATGGAAAAAAAGATCGTAGGCGCATACAGATTTTGACTAATACTTTTTATATTGGTCAATATACTTTGGCTAATACTTTGACTCAAATACCCGCATTTCCTTAGCAACACATTGCCATTTTAAAATAGTAAATCTGAACACTGTAGTTTTGCCAAGTTTTGGTTAGTTTTTATGACACCTGGTCATGATTCTAGCAATCAAACAAAGATAATACCCGAGCCAAACTATTGTCACACCAGTTAATTAAAAAACGATATTTTCAGAGCGTTCAGTCCTTTAATGTTAACAGCACCTTCCGAGTCTTTAACTCTTCCCCCAATTAGCATGCCAAGAAATCCTTTAGTGAGAAACCGTCAGCAATAACCTTACTTTCAGGTCAAACGACTGTCTTTAAAGGCTGAAGGACTGGAAAGGGTGGTAAAGGTTACGACGAGAGAAGAATGTAAACAAATGCACATGTACATCGGTGCCAACCTAAGGTACATTGGGCAATCGGTGAGGTTACTAATTGCTTTTGATGCAGACTTGACACTGAACACCCGCACTATTTTGCATAAATTGGTGCAGAAATTTTTGATGCAAGAATTTTGCTGTATAAGCTCTGCCAACAGCTCTTGCCATATTCTACACGTTCTTTTAGGGAAACTAGCAACATGTGAAGAATTTAGCACCAAAAAGATTCAAGTGGTGAAAAAAGTAGAGTAAAATATAGGCATTAGGTATGGACGATAAAATTATCAAACAGGGCTCGTTTTATTCATTTTTATTAAGAAAAATGGGTTCTATCCCATTATCCGGGCCTCTCGGCTTAATCACTATATAAACTGGCAATGATAAAACCCGTTTTGTGACGTCTTAACTGTTGTAGAGCAGGCAATGATAGCAAGGTTTTCATTGCGTATACGATATTAAACTGTGGTTTTTTAGATTTTAGGGGGGGGGGGAAGGTACCTAGGTTAGGTTAGGTTACGTATTTAATATGTGCAATGCTCCCCCCCCCCCCTAATGTGCAAATATATAGCTCAAATTTGTTTCTAAACTATTATATATTCATCCTATTTTATTTCATTAACATTAACCAAACTTGACTTTTTAGAGAGGCCCGGATAATGGGATAGTACCGAAAAATGTAATAAACTTTAATTTTTTGATTGAAACAAAGGCAAAAGAGAAGAAAAACTTACAGTATGAGTCGAGGCCGTTAAAGGGCTACGTTGAACCGGCGTTTTCTTTTGTGATCTGTTATCCCAGAGAACTAGCTGACCTGAATAAGTACCACCAAGCACCAAGTTAGGGTGAAATTTCGCAAAAGTGGCAGCGGTGACAGGCGACTGGCAGTGAAAAGTGTATTCGGGTGAAGTTTTCTTGAAACGAGTGTTCCAAATGAGACAAGCACCGTCGGGATCATGAGGAGCATCCTCACGACTGTGGTAGGCAGCCAAAAGTAATTCAGGATGTTGCGGTGACCAGTCTAAGAATGAAAAGATGAAAAGATAAATAGGCATAGTTATCTCAAGTTTATATTTATGTTTTAGATGTTCAGGACAACCTCCTAAAACAGCAAGAAAACCAAACATAAACGACACAGCCACATAAAACACTTTTACCTCACGCAGATATCCAATAGATTTTGAAATCGTCATCGAAGATTGAACTTATTAGAGAGACAATCATCAAAGAATTATCATAGATAGAAATAGGAGCAACAGTAAGTAAAACAACAGAGAATTTATCTAAGACAGTGAAATTTGTTCTGAAAACACTTTTCGGCTCTATACCCAAGAGTCGTCCGCAGAAAACTAGGTATATAAATTAGATAAACTTTTATCAACAATATTTATATGGTTTAATATAAATTAAACAATAAAATGACATCTTTAAAACTGAAATTGAAGAATTTAAAGAGAATTTTATTTAAAGAACATGGACGTGCCTTTTTCACCCAGGGATGATCGTATCAAACCAAGGGACCTAGAAGATCGGGAGAGGGCTCATTCGAAGTAACATTAAAAGTTTAAGAGCCCTTTTAAGTGAACAAAGAGTGTGGAGGGTAACTAGCCCCCTTCTCCTGCCGTTGTTTTCCCCAAAGACATCCAAATCAAATTCTGACATAGTCATTTGGATGATCATAACTGAGAGGTACTGTAAATATGCCTCCTGGGATAACAAGATCGACCCAAGTCCTTAGGGAAAGAGCTGTAAGTTTTGCAATTTGTCCATTGTTCATAGATAGTATTTGTTATTAGAAAATATACATTTTTCCCGAGGGTGTGTTCTTCGGGGGGGGGGGGAATTTCCTGGGGGAGAATTTTCAGAGGGCAATAGTTTTTTTGGGAAGAATTTCCGTAAATTCATCTACATAATTATTTTATTTGTCTTTCTCCTTTTTGGATGCACAATTTTACATATGAAGAGAAAGTTCCGATATAATTGTCCGGGGGTTTCTAATGTTTATTTTAATGCTTTATTTAACTGAAGTGATTTGCGTCATAATACATTGATATATTATTAAGGAGGTGTGTTATGTCTTTTTGTAAGGGGGGAGATGATGTGAAAAGGAGTACGTTTCAATTGCCTAATTTTCTAAGACTCATTGAGCCTTCAAATGAAAATTAAATGAGTTTTTAGGACTTGTTGTCTAATCCTGTTTGGTTCCAAGATACGATTTTGGTCAACGCCTTTATAATAGGTGCTGGGGCAAGGGGAGAGGGGGAAGTAGTCTCCTAGTGTCCTAGTAGTGACACAAGTTAATTCAGGTTATTTTTGATGAAATTGTGCGCATTGAGGTATAATTTCGCATTAGCTATTACGAAAGTGTCAGTGGGCCGTTGCAATGGGGGTGGGGGGTGGGGGAGGGGTGCCAGAAATAACACTGGGGGAGGTGGATTTCCCGGCATTATCGGAAATTAAAATGTAAAAAATAAGCTTTTTAACTGAAAGTAGAGAAAATTTAAAATATTATTCCATATATAAAGAGAGCTACCACTTCCTCAATCCTTTGATCACTGCACTTAAGTACCTATTGTTTTAAAAAAGCTTTTTATTCCAATCAAAATTTCAGATCTAAACTCTGTGTAGCAGCTTGTTAATTTTGGGTTTAATTAAGCTAAAATTACTTACCAAGACAAGTAACACATCGATTCTTCGACCATTTTTCGTCACAAAAATATCTATTCAGGGATAGCTTATAGCCAGATTTGTCGTCTCTGAAAAGAAAAGAGTTTAAAAAGAAAAGATTTTCAAATCCTTTCCAACTCTGAAGTCTGGTTAGAAACATATGTGAGCACACATTAAATCTGTCTATTTAGTTGGGCAGTTTAGACATGTATATCTAACTGGACCTAGAAATACAATCCAGAATTGTAAATCCCCGACATCTATGTTAAGGTGCAACAAATAATAACCTTAGAAAAGTTATGTTCCCAACGGTTTTCCCATTTTGTTTGGTCCAAAACTATGGCAGACAGTTTGAAGGCGCCAAGTCTACTACATGGTTCATCTTAAAGTTAAGGAGTTAAACTCCTTTGCATATATTCTTAACAATGGCATTCCTTCTTCTTTTAATGATGATTCAACACAAGCGATGTCTTGTTAAGTGCTTAGAATGACTTGTCCCAAAACCGATTTCCATAGAAATTCTCACACACAGAGTCTTTATAAACAACAAAACTGTAATTCTCAGTCAACAGAAATGGCCCATTTTCGAAATTGAAGGGTAGATGTCTTCACCTTCACCACAATTCACAAAACTTAGCCTTATATTTCTAATTTAAGCAATAGAACATATAAGACACTTTTAGAAAAAAGTTCTTTAAAACTATAAAACTTTCTAACTTTTCTAAAACTGTTCTAACTTTAAAAACTATTCCTCTTGTTGCTTAAAACGCTTGTTATGGCTCTATGATAATTGACTATAAATTATTAAGTCAATATTATTATATATATAATTTTGCTATATATTATTATATATAAGTTTTTGCGAGTAAATATATTCCATAAAAGTAACAATTCTGGAAATACTCATTTCAACCTAAAATTGAAGAGAAGACCCCCTTCCCCTTATTTTGGTTTTTATACAGCTTCAAATCTATTTTCTGCAGAAAAGAAAAGAAAACCAGTTTTCAGCCACTGGAGCATGTGACCAAAACAGGGCTACCGCTCCAGGGGACTCTCTTCAAGATATTGTAGCTTCAGCCCTAAGCTAAGAAGCCAGGGCACAGAAAATCATTTAATATAATATTTATATAATATAACTGTTTAGTATAATGTTTAAATTAGGTGAGGTGAAAGATTTAAATACCTGTAAGTCATTACTGAAATTAAAAACCTACTATTTTCCAAATAAAAATTAATTTAAACAATTCAAAGAGTTCTTGGCAAAAATAATACAGGGGTTCGACACAAGAGGAAAACTAAGACTAACTAGAACTGTGACCTTATTCATACAAATAAGTAGCAAGAATACTTTCCAGCTCCTTGGTTGGAGCTGGAAACCATACAGTGCAATTTGAGAACAAAAGTCTAAAAAAGACGATAAATTATTATACTAAAAGATTCGCTTTTTTACTTTTTTATTCCTCAATTTTTTTTTCTTCAGAATTGAAATTTTTTCTGGGGTGTAAAATATTCTCCATAGCCCAGATGTGTTGCGATATTTCGTAAGGGGAAGTTCGACAAACAATTATTGGTCGAACTATTATACGTAACTGCATATTATGTAATCAGTCCTACATTAAAGATTTCCCTAAAAATTAGATTTAGCATTTTTATTTGTATTACATATTTATATTATTAAAAATTTATATTCTTTATATTATTATTATTATACATCTGATATTTTTTCATTCGCCAAATTCTTCGCAAGTGCAACTCGACCCATTGTTAAATCCAATTTGGCAACCTTACACTGCAATTCTTGTTTCTTCGTTTTTCCTCTTGTTCCTTCTTAATCCTTCCTGTTTACACCAATTATCTTTACCTTTTTGTTCTTTTTTTTTTAACTGTCAATCTACAAAAAACGATAATTTTGATATAGAAATAGGATTTTCTAGACAGTAAAACATGAAAAAAACCGGGAATTTAGCGACCCCCTTCGGGACCCTTTTCCAATATTGGGAAAAAATAACACCATAAGGGAAAAACGAAAAAAAAACAAACAAAAAACAAACAACTAAGGCTTACATTCAAAATAATTCTTTACACACGCTTTACACCCCCAGTAGGTTGACACAGTTCATCACACCTGAAAAGTGCCAAAACATATGCATCACAGCATAACAGTGCAGATTACTCGCAGAAGAATATTACAATACTCGCGGACGAAAGATCTGAATATTATATGCAACATCAAACTTATGTTGCATCTTTAAAACCGAGAACTGTCCATTTCGTCTGCGAGTACAAACTTTAAGGCTAAAGATAAGCAATATTGACACTTACAGTCCATCTTCAGATTCAGATCCACCAGCATAGTCGGTAAATATATCAACATTCTCTGATAAAGCCCGCTCAACCACACGAGTGCTATTGTCAAAGAACCTCTGAAATTCCTCAGATAAAACCAGCATTTGTTTCTCTTCTTCACTCAATTCTTTAACTGAAAACCAAACATCCGTGTAATTTAAAATATAAACGTAAACGTCAACACATAATCAAAACCTTTCATTTAGTTACCCGACAGAACTTGTGTGGGAATAAAGTACCAAGGACAGTGATAATTATATATAATTTTTGAACTGGTCCAGTGGAAACTTACACAGCTATAGCATACCGTAAAAAATCATGACTTCTATATCATAGGCACAGCAATTTCACTGACTAAGTAAAGATCGAATTGGGTGCAATATATTTAATTTTTTTTTTTTTACCAAGGAAATTCGTATAGAAGGAGTTGTCGCAGAAAGGGCCCAAGGTGTACCAGCAATATTTTTGTAACAGCCTACCGTATCAAGATGAAACTTCCGGGGCATCATGAGGGGAACGTTCAACTGACCAAAAGGTAACACGTACATGCTACTACTGCTATTAATACTGTTGCTACAACTGTTACTGCTACTACTAACTCCTATAACTACTCCTATAGCTACTACTCCTCTAACTACCACTACTACTATCATACTAGTACTATTAAGGCTATGCATGTGGAGGTGAAAATTTTAGAGTATATTGAGGGGAAATTTGTACTAAATCAAAACAAGCTATATGCATGCAAACTGTCAAAAGAGCGTATCTCAGAACTGATTTGGGTATTAAGTTGAAACTTTCATAGAGTGTTTAAAGGGGAAGATCAACTGACTTTAAGGCAATATGTGCACGCTACTACTAATACTACAATCACTGTTACTTTTACTACTACAAATACTACTTCTGTTGCAACTAGTTGTAAGGCTAAGACTATTAAGATGAAAATTTTCAGGGTGTGTCGAGGGGAAAGTTGAACTAAATTATACCTACGAATAAACAGTTTATCAAAAGGACCTATTGACAATGTCATAGCACTGGCTATAAGTACTAAGTTGAAAATTCCGGGGCTTCATGAGGGGGATGTTCAACTGACCAAAAGACAGTACGATGGAACCGCTGCTACTAGTACTAGTGCTACAAGCCACTATTAGCCCTACAACTGTTACTATCATTTCAATTACTACTAAATTACTATTACAGCTATGCCTAAGATATAAAGGTGAAAATTTTGAGGAATATTGAGGGGGAAGTTGAACTGAATCACAACACGCCATCTTTATGCAGGTTATCAAAAGGGAGTATCGGCAATATCTTAGGAACGGTTTTGCGTATAAAGTTAAAACTTAACGGGCTTGTAGTAAGGGAGGTTGAACTAACAATATTTGCATGCTACTACCATATACAAATTATATGTTGAGTAAAACTAAGGTACCATATCACCTTCTATGTCCTTCACGTCGCAGCAACCATTCTCTTTAGATTGCTGCAAATTTGCTGCAAATATTGCGGTCCCAAAAGTGCTTGTAAAAACTAAATGGGGATGGTCTTATTTCCCTGAGTTAAAAGAAGCTGAACTTAGTCATCGCTTTTGGTATAAAAACGGTATAAAATGGTAAAAAATTGGTATAAAATATGGAAAGATTGCGATAGACCCCATTCTTGAAAAGCTTTTGGTTTGGTTAGCCTAAATGGACAAAGGATAATTTTCAGAAAGTTGTAAAAAAAAAAATTTAAATGTCGATTTGAAAATCTATCATAATCAATACAGAACAATCGGCAGCTTTTGTGGAAAGATCTTAATAAACCTACATGTTCTACTTCAACTCTGACAAATAATATTACCACCAGTGAATAGCATACTCACTTTTCACCAATATTTGCTTGTAACCCACTCCCAATTGACACAGATTTTCGTGCAATACTCCAAAACAATTGACAAACCTGAATCCCCACAAAGATTACATTACTATTGTACCTTCTATGTTATCTACTCATATTCGTCTTCAGTAAATAAGAAAAGCCCCAGTACTCAAAGTAGGGTAACCGTGTGCTGTTCGAACACTAAGTTTTGTTATTCCAGATAATTTTGTCCCAAGACTATGTCAATAAATCACTATGAGAGAGAGATATATTTATTCACACGAAAGCCCTATTGGAGCATGGTGACATACAAAAAAAAGCAAAAAAATACAATAACAATACGTAAACTGACAAAACAAAAGAAGCTAAAACTGACTATTCAAGAAAATCATGAGGATGCCCCATACCTACCTGAACGAACGTTCCAATATTATTTATATCTACATAACACCTACTTTTCAAAATTTCCAAAATCCAAAATCCTACATAGATAAACTTATGTGAACACATGTGTTACTAAAATGAACCAACACTATGCAATTCATATAGACGTATAACCATATGCCCTGTTCTTAGCAACTTAAAGTTTTTACTTGTTTTTCTTTCTTTATTAGATATTTTGGACATTTTACTGTATAATTGTTAATTAATCGCATTTTCTTTTTTCTTGCTTGTTTGTTCTTTCTTCTTTCTTTCTATTTCATATTCCTCTAGTGGATTTTTATAATATAATGAAAGAGGGTAAAAATAAATAATTATTTTCATTATTAAATATACATTCATAATTTTTTCTATCAAAATGGCGTAAAGGGGGGGGGGGGGGAGGGGGGTGCAATTGCCCCTTCTAGAATAGTCTCCCCAAGTAGATTTAGAGAAGTTTTTTTTATATTTTCATGGATAAGTTTTTTTTTTTTTGCATTAGAAAAAATCAAAACAATAATAAAATTGACCTTGCTCTTCTAAAAAAAAAAAAAAAAAAAAAAAAAAAAAAAAAAAAAAAAAAAAAAAAAAAAAAAAAAAAAAAAAAAAAAAAATTGCCCCTCTCCCCTACATTTTTAAATTTACGCCCCTGTACCAGGCAATTGAGGCCTTATAATTAGGGAATGAACTGTCATTCTGAATTCTCCCGTTTTAAATTTTGGGGACTTGGTTCATTTGGTTCTTGGTTCAGTTCTTTTCTCGATTATCTATTTGCAAAAATAGTTAGGTTATAAAGTTTTGACAACAAAATTGTCTTTAACTGGCATACTAGACACAAAAATGACAACCAACTCTTGCAAAATCTATCTCGTGAACCTAAACACCTTTTGAATGAATGCAGCTACATTTAAAGAATGAACAGGAGCTGGAACAACAGAGGATCACGTTTTAAGCAACGTTTCACAACGGTCAATTAGAAATTATAAATATAATTATATAATTTAATTTAAATATAATTTATAATTTATAATTTATAAATTATATAATTTATTTATAATTTATAATATAATTTATTTATAATTTATAATTTATAAAACATCTCGTGAAATCTATCTCGTGAACCTAAACACCTTTTGAATGAATGCAGCTACATTTAAAGAATGAACAGGAGCTGGAACAACAGAGGATTTTTTTTAAAATCCTCTGTTGTTTATCCTCTGGTTTTTTTTTTTTTAAATCCTCTGTTGTTAGAGCAAAATCCTCTGTGTATCACACTAAAATGCACATGTTACAAGTTCTATTCGCAATATCGTTTTTTTTCTTTCAATGAACTTTGACACTGCGACCTTCACAATAAAACCCACAACGATAATTTTTTTTTTTTTATTTATTTATATATTGTATGTTTTTTGGAAACTGTTCCAATAAGAATGATTGGTATTCTTTAAAGAATGATTATAGTCATTACAATTATTAAACTATAGTTATAAAATATAATTATTAAAAAGTTTTTTTTATAGTTTTAGTGTAGGAAGAGAGGGACAACTAATTTATGGGAGGAAGAAAGGTAGAAAAGATGTATGCCTATATGCATGTAGCCTATATATTGCATGATTTCTTTTGAAAACTTTAAGATCTCACTAAACAAAAGTCGTACAAAAAGGGTCTGTGTAATTTGATACTAATAATTCTTTAATAATTCTATAAAGAAAAAAGAAAAAGAAGAAAAGATGGGAGGAGGAAGCGAAGGAAGCGAAGCGAAGGAAAAATATACAGCAAAATAAAGAAAGAGAAAGACAGGGGGGAAGAGTAGTTTGAGTAGGTAATAGTCCTTGCCAAAATTAGAACGCGTCGAAATCTCATTTGACTGCAAAGAGAGCTTGTAAGTTTTGCTACTAATGAACAGATTAATCAGCTAACAAATAAAAAAAGAAAAGAGAGAAAGAGAGAGAGAGAGAGAGAGAGAGAGAGAGAGAGAGAGAGAGAGAGAGAGAGAGAGAGAGAGAGAGAGAGAGAGAGAGAGAGAGAGAGAGATACGTAGAGAAATAGAGAGGTGCAGGTGGTTTGTGTATGACAGACCCCTAGTAAAACAAGAGGCCCGTCAAGGTCTCATATGACTACAGAGAGAGCTTGAAAGTTTTGCTTGTAATGAAGAGATTAATCGGCGAACAAAATAAAAAAAGAAAAGGGAGAGAGATAGAGAGAGGGAGATAGAGAGAGGGGACAGGTGGTTTGAGTGTGAAATACCCTTAGTATAACAAGAAGCCCGTCAATGCCTCATATGACTACAGAGAGCTTTTAAGTTTTACTCCTCATGAACAGATTAATCGGCGAACAAACAAAAAAAAGAAAAAGAAAAGAAAAACAGAGATGGAGAGAGATAAATAAAGAATGAAAGGGGAGACGGGTGGTTTGAGTGCAAAAGACCCTTAATAAAAAAAGAAGTGCGACAAGGTCTCATTTGACTAGAGAGAGAACCTGCAAATTTTGTTCCTTATGAAAACATTAATTGGTGAGCAAAAGAAAAACAGAAAGGAGCATAATTAGATGGACTTACTCTGTCTTAAAGGCTCCTGCTTTGTTTTCTCCACATCTGTTACAGCAGGCTTAACTTCTTTAACTTGGGGCATACCCGATGGAAGAATTCCAGGTGGCAGCATGTTCGCTCGGCTTCCAAGGCCGCCATCTATGGGAGGGAGAGAGCTATCTTCGTCGTGATCGTCGAAAGTAAGAACTATTTTGTTAATATAAGCAGCTCATATTCACTAAATAACACTTTGAAAAAACATAAAAAAAACATCCGCGTTAGACACGTCAATACAGAGACACTAAAAAATCTATTTACTTGCAAAAGGGGATTCATATCTGATAGTATCTGCGCTGCACAATATAAAATTGTTTAAAGTGACCCCTTGTTTTGACTAAATTATTTTATAGCGCAAATAAAATAAAAATAGCCCAGCCAAATAGGAAAAATTGGCAAAAATTTTACACTACGTTCTTTAGATTGAAGGAGCTGCTTCCTCTGTGTATGTTTGCTTAATCTTTACTAAACAGAAAAACTTTGATTTTAAAACTCTCCTTCTTCATTAAGTAAAAATATGTTACCTGTATCGAGAAGGATAAATAATAGGAAGTTGACTTCTCAAAAGACGTGTGAAGACCTATTTCCTTTATCCATGTCTTTAAAGAAAACTTTACCAAACTTCTCGCCTCCACCCCACCCCGCCACAAATGCCAGAAATTCCAAGATTCTCCCCATAATTTTCTCTAATTTTTAGATTAGCTGCTCTTGCTGTTTTGGCGATTCACAACCCCGGTAAGAAGAGCCAATACATCTGGTTTTCGCGATAAGTTTTATGTTGTAGTATTTTTATTTCACGCAGGCATTTTTGTTTTGTTTCTGCTGCTAGATAAACTTTAAAAAATCATATCAAAAATATTGCCACTGTCACAAACCCAGGCTCAAACCTAAAGAGGTCTTTGTCACCGCTCAAAATGTTATAAATTATCACCAAAAAATCGCCCAATTCCTCACACCTAGAGCTAATCTTAAGTAAGTCACCGTTGTTAATCGAAATAAAGCATGGCATTCAAAAGTCAACAAATAGACAAACCTTGAAAAGATATAAGGTTATATGTAATAAAGTATATCTAGCACAATGTTACAGGTGCAATACTGACATGCGTAGTGAGACAGCGATATAAAAAAGAAATCAGAACAAGCACAAACGCATAGATGGTTCAGCCGTGAGGGGGTTGCATCTTTCTGAATTCAAATATTAAAACTCAATTCTACATCAGAAAATTCTCTCATGCAAAGCATTTTGAAGTCTATTAAATGAAATGAATCAGTATCGTTAGCTCAAAGCTTGCAACAATTCAAATAGTATGGTGACAGAGGCGGCTCTAGCAAATATACCTGGGTCTATTGGAAACTTGAAGCCCGAGATGAGGTGTGAGCAGTTTCTAGAGGAGGGAAAACATAGAAGGCAGTATATATTTCACATATTCGGGGTGTGAGTTTCACAACATCATTCATGTATATAGGCGTATTACTATTATCAGATGAGGAAAGTAATATAGATGGGAGTAATGTATCCGTCAGAGCAAGTTTTTATATAATTTAAAATGCAACCTATGGTACAACCCAGACAGTATCTAAAGATTTTTTCAAGACGTAATATTTTGGAGGAGGAACAACATTACAAAATTCTTAAATTATGTATCTATTAAACGAAATCACAAAGAAATTAGTAAGATTATTTATATTCTCGAAAGAATACGGTTCTGAATTCCCCTCCCCGGCGTACTTGAATGAAATAACGACCAAGAAACTGCTTCTGCTACCTCCTGAGCTTATATCAAATCTTTTCTTTTAATTGTTTCGTATTTTGACCAATTTTCGGAAAAAGAATTTGCAATTTTTCGCCTATCAAGTCGTCATTAGTTAGCTTATTAAGCAGGCCTACCCAAAATAAAAGACTCAGAGCCGCTTCTGAATGTGAAAACGCCCTAAGGACGGACGGAGCGAAGGACAGGAAGAGAAAAAAGGCGACGTGCCAGAAAGCAAACCTACCTGGGAACTCGTCATCCCATTCTAAGCCCGGATTCAGATTGTATGCATCTTAAGAAAGGAGAAAAAAAAATTTAGTTTGTTATCGGAATAATAAATATCAATAAAAAAAGAGGAATATTAAACATAAAGCCCTAAAGTTATGTCTGCCAACATAAGACAAAAAAGAAATCTGATTTAAATACTCAATATTACATAAATACACCCAGAGACGTAGCTAGGATTTTCAGTGTCCGGGACCAGTGTCAATTTTTGCCTTCCCCCCCCCCAACCGTCAATACCACAATATAAGTAACCATTGTATTAACGAAAAAAAAAGTTTGGTGCCCCCTCAGAGGCTGCGCACAGGGAGAGCCACCCACCTTGCTCGCCCTAGCTAAAATATATGACATATCTTGTCAAACATGAAAAACTGCCATGAAAAACTGCTTTTTAATGCCACCATTTTTCACCATCCTCTGTATGCTGGTATTTATAATGTAGAATACAATATTTTATAATATTATTGCATTATTATATTTTTAATAACGTAATATTTTACATCACAATACTAAAAAACAATATTCTATAAAGGTTTCATATGAAGTTCTAATTCTATCATAGTGGTTGAGAGTTGTAAGTTCGTTATAATATATATATATATATATATATATATATATATATATATATATATATATATATATATATATATATATATATATATATATATATATATATATATATATATATATATATTCTTTTTTATTGTTTGTTGTTTATGTAATTGCAGTTTATATTAATTGATATGAAATTTTTCTTTTTTTCTTCTCTATTTTTGATAGTGTTTATTTTATGACGGGTTTCTCAATAAATAATAATAAAAAGGGATTTTTCCATTGATGATAAATTGACAGTCTGTTGCATTTTGTTTTTATGCTTGTTTTGATAAAAATTTTGTTCATATCTTTGTTTGAATTTTAGGGCTCCATTTTCACCGTCCCCCAGTTTAACATTCCATTTATATAATGGACCCCCCTTTTTTTATCGTTAACAGCCTTTGGGACTTGAATTTGACATGAGCATTGAATTCCAGAATCGATAGGCGCAAAAAAAAACGAGTCCCGTAACACCCTGGCCAACTCACCTCCTATCGCATTTCCAGTTCTAAAGGTGCCACATGTAAATCTCTTTAGTAGAAAAATGTCAAATTTTTTAGGAAAACACAGAAACAGTTATGTTACACAACATAGAAGATTACATGTCGGTCATTTTACTCATAGCAAAAGAAAATAGTAAAGTGGAGCTTTAGTGAAGGTCTTATCCTTATATGGTATACCAGACAAATATATTGAAGTGATTAGTGCTATGTATGAGAATAACACTGCTACGGTTAAGGTAGGTAATGAGGTTAATAGTTGGCTTCGTATGAAATCAGGAGTTAAGCAGGGTTGTGTTCTATCCACATTTATATGGATCATGTTCATGTACTTTGTCTTAAGGATCAGGGGCGTCGTTTGGGGATGGCAGTTGCCCCTCCCCCAATAATGTGAAGAAAAAAATTATTATACATCCCGTGCCCTTTGACTATCCGGATATGGACCCCTCTTGCCCCCCCCCCCCCAAAAAAAAAATACTGGAGACTCGCCCCTGTTAAGGATCACAGGAAAGGCAATGGGAGTGCACAGAATCAAATGGAGAAGAAAAACTTTCCTGAACTTTGATTATGCTGATGATTTAAGCCTCCTAGATCAAAGTGAGCTTTTAGAGGTTTTGCGAGTTCATTGTGCTAGAATATTCTGAAAATTAAAGTTAAGAAGACTAAGTCGCTAAGGCTAGGAATAATTGGAGATTACCTTTGTAGTATTATTAATAAAGACGATGGAAGCAGTGAAGATGTTAAAAGTAGAATAGCTAACGTTCAGGGTTTTTTTTTCGAAGTTGAAAAAAGTTTGGAAGAATAGGAAGATAAAACTGCGAACCAGGATTAAAATATTGGAAAATACAGTGATGAAAGTGGTCAAATATGGTTCTGAACCATGGGCGCTCCGAAAAACGGAAGATGATTTGCTAGATATTTTCCAGAAAAATTGCCTACGGATTGTTCTGGGTACCCGGATGACTGACCGTATTTCAAACAGTAGGTTGTATGAAAAGTGTGGTTCAATCCCGCTTTCTAGGGCTATAATGAAAGATAGATTGAGATGGCTAGGGCATGTTCTGCAGATGACAGCAAAGATTATCCTTTTCGGCCAACCGTGTACGGCTAAATGGAAAGCAGGTCGTCCATAGTTGGGGTAAGAGGATGTCGTAAAGAAAGATTCAGGGAAAATGGGAACTTCCTAAGAGAGAGTAAAGAGATAGGCTTTGAATAGATTAAGATGGAGGAGGAGCGTGCGTAGCTGTGTTGGCCTCAGACGGCTTGGTGCTGCGATGAGTTGTTAGTAGTAGTAAAAGGAAATCTACTTTTACAACTAATAAAAGTCATTTGGCCCACTGGTCCAAAATTTGTATAAAATATGTCGTTGTTGGTTTATTGGTTTGAAAACCACAGTTTTCAGGTATGAATAGACCTGAGATGGGCCCAGGTCACAAAAATGTTTGTATTTTGATGTCCTTGGTACTTCAAGATTTAAAGACTAAACAAGAGACATTTATTCTGCTTACACACTTTATAAAATTAAACATCTTAGATTGTCAATTTTTTTGTTGGCGGTGAATGTGAATAATAAACGAACATAATAAAAAAAGAAGCTAGTAGCTAAATTGTTTAACACATATTCGCTTCAAATTTGTTTGCCCTTTGCGCCTTTGTGGAGTACCTTCGTGGCAATGGAAATAAAACAGCTACGGTGGATTTACTACTGGTATTCTAAATACCTCCTCAGCCCCCCACCTTGAGCAAGTAACTCTTGGACCAAAAGGAAATACGGTATTATAGGCCCTAATGTTGCCATCGGCAGATACAATGAAGCTTATAATGAAGGAATCTTATAAGATGAAATGAAGCTTATAAGTTTGTTAATTTTAAAGTAAGTGATTTACAGATTCGATTGAAGATATTAAAAATGAAAGGTAAAAATTTTGTGCTTATAACTCGATATTTATTAGTGATGATATGTTCCATCGTGTGTCCATCCAATGCGAAAAGAATTCCTGGGGATAAGACACCTTCTAGTTGAGAGGCAAAGAATGTTGGATACTACTTAAGTAGTATCCCCAATCCTTTTGCGTTAAAAAGAATAATAATGTAACTGAAATTCCATGATATGAAGTAATTTCGTTAATAGCTCATGATTAAGAATCTTGGACATTTTACAGTGAGATATTTTTATTATTGTTATTTTTTGTTTTTTTAGGTAGGTATTTAGATGATGATTTTGTTATGTTCATTTACTACGATGATGAAGTTAAGCAGAGATTGTAGCGGGAGATGTGTTCGCAGCCTCACAGTAATTATTGCTGCATTCGGGTTTGGAGTCTTTGTTTTGTTTTTTGTTGCTTTGTTATGTTTAGATATATTATTTTGTGTTTATGGAAAATATCTAAGAAGGAAGTTTATTCAAATAATGTTTATGGCTTATGGAAGAGCTTATTTATATACCTTGCTGCAAATGATTGCGATCAGTAAATATAGATAGTACTTCTGATACTCAGCTCCTTCCTTTTCTGGAAGAAATGGAAGAAAAAAAAAAAAACTTTTTCTTAACAGATCTGCTGAAAGATATCTGAATATATCTAATAAATATGAGGCAATCAAGCCAGTAGCTCTGTAGCCCACAGAGTGAAGCAAAAGGAAAAGGGCTAAATAGTGTTACTGAAAAGCCCGCCTGCTGTTAAATAGAAGAAGAAGAAGAACAAGGAAAGCCAATTTCTTTTGCTTTCTTCCATAATATCAATTAATTATTTTAGCTATCATTATTTTAAAACTGACTTTAGTTTACATAATTAAAATTTATTTGATTTATTGTTAAAGCTGAGTAACCCGTAGTGAAGGTGAGGGAACTACAGTGGGGATTAACATTGTTAAATCATGAAGATTTACTAAACTTCAATTCAGAAATAAAGGGAAATAGAATAAGGGCTAATCGAGTACTTTGACTATCCCGAATTTCCCATGATTTACCCAAATTCCCCCCCTTTAAAAGTTGTATTTTCCAACAACTCCGTAAAAATGAACTATTTGTATTTTGCATTATTTACAAACTATTTAGCCTATTTACGTTAGCCTATTTACGAACGTTTATTTTCAGGGACGTGTCGGAGGAACCACTTTTAAATGGGCAAATTCCCCATAATAGGAGTTAATCTATATGGCAGTGCTGAACTACAACATGATGACACATTTTTAAATGATTGAAATAATGAAGATTTACCATATGACAATTAAGAAAGATACTATCCAATACCTTAAATGACTAAAGGTTGTAATAATAGACGATTATAAAAATAACTTGTCCAGGGTCATTTTTAAAATAGTAATTACGAATTTTCAAATCATTGAAACAAAAGTTGTAAATGGTTAAAATGATGAAATTTTAAGCCAATTCAGAAAGATGCTATTAATTACCTTAAAGAAGCAAAAGTTGCTGTGTCCATCAATTTGAACTAAATAATAGACGATTATAAAAACAACTTGGTTAGTTTAATTTTTTCGAGCAATAAATAAAAATAACAATAAGAGCAATACATTTATCTTCTTCCTCATTTGACAAGTTTCCTTGATCTTGTTTTTGACCAGGGACGCCAATGTAAGGGGGAGGGCAAAGATGTTTTTCTTTTTTTATGAAAACCCCAAAAAATTATATTTTAAAGATCTTGGGGGGAAATCTTGATATTTTTTTGTAGTTTTTTTTCAATGAAAGACGAAAAGAAGGCATTTGTCAAGTTTTAGGTGGGGTAAATTCCCCCTCTCCCAAGTCAGCCACCCTGCTTTTGACACTTTAACAGGTCTGAGGAATCGTAACACTTTATCATTAAAATCAAAAAGGGTTAATGAATTACCCATTCATACCATAGATATGGTAAATTGTAATACAGAGCCAAACCTTGCTTACTTTCATTAGAAGGCTTTGGGAGTCTATTTCTTATTTTCTGACAACAAAGGCTTCTGAAATTAGTAATTCACATTTATGAAGTTACTTTTATATTATAATTATCCCTATAGTATTCATATTCAAATACTAATATAAATACGTTTACAAAACTGATTTTGCATCCATTGCCAGCTTTCTTTAAGGCTTATAGCCTGTAATTTCGCTACAAGTCTACAGCTGTAGGTAGGACCAGCACTTGAATCAAAGAATTCATTAGTTTCAAGACTATCCATTTACTGAGGCAGATTTATAGTACCCCTCGGACTTTTCTTACAGAATAATCTAAACTTGCTTAAAAAGATAAAACCAAATAATTGCAAAAGTGTTGTCTTAAATTGAATAATTATCGAAAAAAAATTCCACACAAAAATGCAGTTTTTTCGTAAAATTATAGAGGAATTTATAAAAATCACGTATATATGAGCATTAGTTTTCAAGCGGTCCTTTAAACAGCTCACTAAAATATCCCAGTGCTCCGCTAGCAGCGAAGAAACAAAGAAAAAAAGATAGAGAAATATCTATACTATACAGGCTGAAAAATCATTTTCTCTGATTTTTAAAATGGGGAGTGAAAACCTCCATGTAAGAGTTTTCGATCATGATGATTCTGATCATGTATTCTTCATTTTAATCTGACACCATCCTCGAAGAGTTTCTATCTCCTTTTCGGAGCTCTCGTAAATTTGTTTTCGCAATATTTTACTAGTAAGATAAATCAAAGCCAAATTTTTTTTAAAAATTTTAAACAAATTTTTTCTCGCTCGATCGCTTTTTTAACTCGTTTTTAAACTTTCGGTTACCATGGACATCGATTCGGTCTTTACTAGGTTGCAGCTAATACTGCAGAATACACTAAGACTGCAAAACGATAACATATCAAAAACTTAGACAGGGAACATAAACTGGTCAGATGAGGTCAAATCAAGTCCCATAAATCACAGTTTTATTTGGCTCTATACATTTACTATCCCAATGGTCCATACAAAAATTTTAAGAGAACACAGCAGACAGTAATTCTTGTGTTAGCATGTATACATAAAAAGAGAGCTTTAATAATTTTAATACTTAAAGAAAGCTTTTAACTTTAATGATGAACAAAGACCATGTAAATTGATGGATATCCCTTATCTAGTATCCCCAAGTATCCAAGTATCTAGTATCCCTAATCTTAATATCCCCAAGCATCCAAGTATCTAGTATCCCCAAGTATCCAAGTGTCTAGTATCCCTAATCTAGTATCCCTAAGATTAGTATCCCCAAGTATCCAAGTATCTAGTATCCCTATCTAGTATCCCTAAGATTAGTATCCCCAAACCTTCATCATTTTTTTAAGAAAAAAAAGCTTTGCAGGGGGGGGGGGGATACTAGAACACTCAGAAACAATTTCTTATTGCAACAAGACGCAGAGATTGAAGCACATTCAAAATCCCCTTCCAACCAATATTACTATCATATCTAGGACTTTTTAGGTTTCCTGAAACACTGAAATATAATTTTGAAACTATGCAAAGCTGTTCATTTTTTTTATACTACCCATCATAACCTTGGAAATACTTTCGGAAATTAAATATCTCTCTTTTTATGTATGAGTGACCCTAGTAGTTAATAAAGCTAGCATTCAAACCCCACTGTTAAAAAAAGCACCCGGAATAACGCAAGCTAGAGAATATGTAATGCTCACCGTAATAATCAAATCCATGAGCTAGAAAAAGAACAACAAGTTAATACAACTTTGGGTTTGAAAAAATCCAAAGCACGGAAAATATGGTTTCAGATCATAGAATTAGATTTACATAAAACAAATTCATGGAAGAACATTTAATAGGGACATAATTTGTTCCTTTTCAAGGGCATAAATACCTAATATGCCATTTAAGCAAAGGCCATAAATACGTAAAGAAAATAGTAAGTCATAGAAATACGTAAATAAAAAGAAATAGCGCAGAAATAGAAACATATGAAGAAATAGAAGATTATCATATAAATAACCGAGAAAAAAAACAATATGAATAAAGAATTTAATGGAGACGAAGCGAAAAGAATGTGGTTCCAGACCATTAGAAATTTTTTTATAGAAACTAAATCCATGGACGAACAATTAATCAAAACCCTTGCTGGTTTGGTTTCCGTACTGAGCTTAAATACTTCAAGGGCCTAATACCCAAATACCAAGGATATACTAACCTAAAGCAGACACCACATCGTAAAGATATCCAGAAGTTTTTTGTTTTTACTTCAAGATACATTTTTCTTAACGTTTTAATTTGACTCCGTCAGAGGAGAGGATGAACTTCGAAAGTTAATTCTTGAAACGTCAAATCTTCCAAAGAAAATCACATCCCCGTTTACATGTAAGACATTCATCATATGTATCTAAAGCTATAAGTAATGGTTCCAACTACTCAGAAAAGTTTAAATTTGCTTAGAATAAATTTGATACCTCGGGTACGGGAGGGGGGTGTGTGTGCAAATACGGAACATTTTATAACTATTCACCGACGACTGTCTACGTCATGACCATAATAATCTATTTTTATCTTATAGTGGGTCTTGGGCTACCTGATGCACGCCAAAACGATTCTTTTGTTACTTAGATGATGTCCTTGCTTCTTCGGTGATTTTTTCTTGCTGTCAGCGGAAACGCTGCCTTAAAAACAAGTATAGAGCAAACACCTCTGATTTGCTCCTGTGTATTCTCCAGGTTTCTTATGGTGGCGCTAGTAGGACAGAGACTGTCATTATGACAGGAATTTACTGTAGATAACAGACTAACTGTAAGCGTCACAAATGAGAAGATTTAATAAATTATGACAGCTTCTCCTCCCTCAATTTAATCTGCAGTATTCTCCATTTATATTAAGAATTGATGACTTGATGGTTTTGTATTGTAGAAAATCATGGACGAGACACTAGATTGAGAACGCAAACCTTTTCACGCAGTGGAAAAGGTTGTACAAAAGTTGGAAACATGCTACTTTATTTCATTGCAATTCATCAACAGAAAGCACCAGGATTAGCAGATTCAGGACCCAGTGTACCATTTGTATCAAATAATTATAATATCTTCCGCAAGATCGCGTAGTTGAAACAAAGAAGCTTGAATGAATGATTAAATTTGCATGGCAAATAGTATAACACTTCAAGTTCTTCTGTTTTAATTATAATACATAACAATTAAAGTAGCCTCTTTCAACCCTGAAATCCTGGTTTAGCTTAACATAGGCATTACCTAAAATAGCTCAGTTGATAGTTCTATTACTGCTACTACTGCTAACAACTCGCTGCAGCACCAAGGCACCTGAGACCAACACAGCTACGAACGCTAATCCTCCATCTCAATCTATTTAAAGTCCCCTTCTTTACACCCTCCCAAGAAGTTTCTATTTCCCTTAAATCTTTCCTTACAGTCCTCCCACCCCATTCGGGGACGACCTGCTTTTCGTTTGGCGCTAAACAGGTGGCTGACAAGGACAATCTTTGGGAATCAGTCATCCTTCATCGCAGATCGTGTCCTAGTCATCTCACCCTTTCTCTCATATTAAATAAAAAAAAAACAAGTTTTTTTTAACTGAAAGTAAGGAGCGACATTAAAACTTAAAACGAACAGAAATTATCCCGTATATGAAAGAGGCTTTCCCCTCCTCAACGCCTTGCTCTTTACGCTAAAGTTTTTTATTGTTTAAAAAAAATAGAGTTGTGAGAAAGTCAAACTTTAGCGTAAAGAGCAAGGCGTTGAGGAGGGGAAAGCCTCTTTCATATACGGAATAATTTCTGTTCGTTTTAAGTTTTAATGTCGCTCCTTACTTTCAGTTAAAAAAACTTGTTTTTTTTTATTTAATTTTTGAACGTTTTTGAATAAATGCAGGTTTTGATCTTGGCTCACAGTACATGAATAATTAAAACAAAATTTTCATATTAATTTACTTTTATTTGGTTAAATGGCTTTCTCGAAACTTGTTTCATTTTATTTACGAACGTTTTTATTAGTAATAAAAATACGTAACTTACGAATTAACTTACGTAACGAACTTCTATATTCACTTATTTTTAATACATATATTAGGGGGTTCGCCCCCAAGTCAATACCTTGCTTTTTAAGCGAAAGTTCAAATTTTGTTCCAATTCTTTAAAAATGACCGCTTAATCACAAAGGCCGTTAATTAGAATAAATAGCTCTTATGACAGTACTAAAAAATCTCTGGCTTAAAGAGTGAGGTATTGACTAGGGGGTGAACCCAGTCATATATGTAATATTTTCTGTTCGTTTAAAGTTTTGATGTTGCTGCTGTTGCAGTTGAAAAACTTATTTATATTTAATTTCTGATCTTTTTTTAAATAATGCTGGGAAGTCCGGCGTCCCCTTCATAGCAATGTCCCTTCCCCCATGAAAATTTCCTTCATGGAAAGATCCTCCTACATAGCCCCAGGCACGTACGCAGGAATTTGTTGTTTTTTGTTTTTTTTTTTGGGGGGGGGGCAATTTGTTTCGGGGGGGCCAAATCCTTCAAACCCATTATTCTGTGAGAAAAATCAGAAAATTATGGGAAAATGAAAAAAAATCGTGAGATTTCGGGGGGGGGGGCGGGCCCGGAGCCCTCCCCCCCTGCGTACGTCCCTGCCCGACCCCCCCCCCCCACTACCAGGAAAAATCTCTCCTGAAAACGTCTGTACTGTATACTTCCCAATAACCAATACTATATGTTAACATTGGGTAAAGTTCATAACTTTCAGCCCTCCTCCCGGGAACTTCGGGGATTAAGTCATCTAAAAAGAAATACTTATAATATTTTCGAACATGCTGAACAAAATGGCTATCTCAAAATTTTGATCAGGTGACTTTGGGAAAACAATAAGCGTGGGAGGGGGCCTAGTTGCCCTCCATTTTTTTTGGTCACTTAAAAAGGGCACTAGAACTTTTAATTTCCATTCCAATGAGTCCTCCCACGATATCCTAGGACCACTGGGTCGATACGATCACCCCTGGGAAAAAAAAATAAATAAAAATAAACATGCACCCGTGATCTTTCTTCTGGCAAAAAATGCAAAATTCCGCATTTTTGTAGATAGGAGCTTGAAACCTCTAGAGTAGGGTCTCTGATACGCGGAATATGATGGTGTGATTTTCATTCAGGTTCTATAACTTTTAGGGGGTCTTTCCCCCTTTTTTCGAAAATCAGCCAAATTTTCTCAGGCGCGTAACTTTTGATAGGTAAGATTAAACTTGATGAAACTTATACATTTGAAATCAGAATTAAAATCTGATTATTTTGATGTATCTATTGGTATCAAAATTCCGTTTTTTAGAGTTTCGGTTACCATTGAGCCGGGTCGCTCCTTACTTACAGTTCGTTACCACGAACTGTTTGATCTCTTGGGGTGTTAACTATATAATAAGTTTGGAATTAAATATATTTAGATAATAAAATCAACCCCCTTGTGGGCGGGGCCGGCAAAGGACTCACATGTGATAATTTCTATTTGTTTTGTCTCAGGCGCGTAATTTTTGATGGGTAGGATTAAACTTGATGAAACTTATATATTTGAAATCAGCATTAAAATTCAATTCTTTTGATGTATCTATTTGTATCAAAATACCGTTTTCTAGAGTTTCGGTTACCATTGAGCCGGGTCCCAATAACCAATACTATATGTTAACAATGGGTAAAGTTCATAACTTTCAGCCCTCCTCCTGGGGGCTTCGAGGGATTAAGTCATCCTAAAAGACATAATTATAATATTTTCGACCATGCTGAACAAAATGGCTATCTCAAAATTTTGATCAGATGACTTTGGGAAAAAAATGAGCGTGGGAGGGGGCCTAGTTGCCCTCCATTTTTTGGTCACTTAAAAAGGGCACTAGAACTTTTAATTTCCGTTCCAATGAGCCCTCCCACGATATTCTAGGACCACTGGGTCGATACGATCACCCCTGGGAAAAAAAACAAAAAACAAACAAACAAATAAACACGCATCCGTGATCTTTCTTCTGGCAAAAATGGAAAATTCCACATTTTTGTAGATAGGAGCTTGAAACCTCTACAGTAGGGTTCTCTGATACGCTGAATATGATGGTGTGATTTTCATTATAACTTTTAGGGGGTCTTTCCCCCTTTTTTCGAAAATCAGCCAAATTTTCTCAGGCGCGTAACTTTTGATAGGTAAAATTAAACTTGATGAAACTTACATATTTGGAATCAGAATTAAAATCTGATTCTTTTGATGTATCTATTGGTATCAAAATTCCGTTTTTTAGGGTTTCGGTTACCATTGAGCCGGGTCGCTCCTTACTTACAGTTCGTTACCACGAACTGTTTGATTAGCCCTAGAAAGCTGAATTGAACCACATTTTCCGTACAATTTAATTTTCGAGATGCAGTCAGTCAGTCAGGTACCCAGAACAACCCGTAACCAATGTTTCTGGAAAACATCTAGCAAATCCTTTTCTGTTTTACGATATTTATATTGGCAGGATTAAATGCTTTAATGCTTGGAAAAAAAGTGAGGTTGAATTGCAAAAACCCTCAACAGAGCGGGCACCAAATAGTAGACTATCGAAATATACTTTTTTGACAAAAGAAAAAATTCTCCCAGATTATAAAAGTAGGTCGCCTTATGTCTTTCGAAATATCAATTTTTTTCAGACACTCCCTCCCTTTCCTTAGCAGCCTGAGTTTTTACTGCAAGGGTTAAACTTCACTTCTGTGGATTATCACACTATAGTTCAAGTCTAGATAATTTCCCAAAATCAGTCAGCATAAAAACAACCTAGGAACCATCTAAGCACTTGAACTGTTAGTGCTTTTGTGTACATGAAAGCAATTTGCACGACAGTTTTCAAACTCCGCACATTCACAGGTTATTCCACCAAAAACTGATAACGATTTTTTTTAAAGACAAGTAGGTGCCGATGCTAGTATCTCCTATTTCATTGAGCCCCATCTTTTTCCTGACTGGATGACTATGATTTTTTGCTTTAACTGGATTTTTTATTATTTTGATTCTGAATTGTAAATACTGCTTTGAATTATTTTTTGTACTGGAAATAACTCAAATTTACTAATGATTGATCTTTGACCTTTTTTCATCTCACACAAACATTTCATCCCCAGGCGTAACTTCATATGCATTAGTGTCTAATAGTGGCAGATTTTAACCGTCCTTCCATTATGACAACTGGTACATACGTGAATATCAGTAAATAACTAACAGTGCCTTGACTTTGGAAGTGTCAAATTCCAGGGGAAGCACTCAGAGTGGATTCATCTAGCTATAAATGACTCTGGTTAAAACACTGTGAGCTTGCGGTCACTTTATTATAGCTGGCTCCAGTTTATAGACACGAATCAACTCTTTGACTAGTCATAAGCCGAGAAGACACTGTTTTGGCTGAAAATATGACATGTACGACTAAACAAAAACTTTTGTTCTATGAGTTCCATTATTTTGCTGCAATACATACACAACCGCACTTAATAACCTTTGGTTGGTTTCAGATTTGGTGCTTAAGAATTTATCCGTTAATTTGGATTTAGACCAAACAGCAGCAATCAGCGTATATTGAAACATGGCTCAAAGCAGTTTTATACTTCAGTCTCAGGCAACAAAATACTTAAGCTGTATTTGAAGGCAAAAACCCTTATCACATCCATTTGAAATTTGTCTAGGGGAAATGTTAAGCAACTGTTTAACAATGTAGCTTTTAAACTTTAAGAACAAAAAACATTTTTTGGGGGAAGGTAGTCATGTTTTTAATCCCAAAATAGGCTTGTGTATGGATAGCCCTCGAATTTAAAATAATATGAAAAAAAATCGTATATATTCACACAAAATTATTAATAAAGTAATAATCTAAACAAAGAAAAACAAATCATGGGGGATGCATTTTTGTAAATAGCACTCCAAAAGCATAAACTTCAGGCTCCACAATTTTCTAAATGAACTAGTCTAAAAAAATATTCGTGAAGCCGAACTAATACCAATACCGAATTTCCACCCAATACAATCATATATGCCGTAAGATAGTAAAAGCGTTTCTGAGCTGATGGCATACATATTCCATTGGAGTAAGAGAAACAAATGCAATGAGCACAAGATTGAATTTTAATCTCTTACAAAGTTACGGTTAAGAAAAAAAAAAGATGCTGAAGAGAACAATTCAGTAATATCTGCAACGGAACAAAATTGTAAATAACAACGAAGATCATACTGTCTTTCCATCATGCGAAAATCCAGAAGGTATCTGGAACGAGAGCTTTTCCTGAAGATAGTTATTGAATTGAAACTTTAACGAATATTTCAAACGTATGACCAACAGCCGTCCACCACAAAATAGAAGAAAAAATTCAAATAAAGAAACCATCAAAAAATCTGAATCACGCTAAAAAAGTTCCTCTATAGAAAATGATATTGTTAGCTTTTTTTACAAACTTAAAAACATTATTTTTTTTTATCTAAGAGGTTCTTGATCGTGATTTAGATTTTTTAATGAATTTTTTGTTTTTTATTTTTCTTCTATTTCGAAGGGGACGGTCATTGGTCAGCCATAGCATTCACTTTACCTTCATTTTAACCAATGGCTTCAGGAAAGTCCTCAAGCCAAAAAAACTTCATGTTTTTCGGAAAATTATAAGCCTCAGGCACGACGATCTTCCTCAATGATCCATGGAAGCCTTTTCTCTTCAGAAGAAAACGTCTCGGTAGTAATGTTGGTCAATTTCAAGCAATAATACATTCATTAAAATGTTTATTAAAAAAATAATAATAAGCAAAAAAAAAAAAATATTCTACCATTTCCAACCATTTAAGCAAGACAAAAAAAAAAAAAAAAAAAAAAAAAAAAAAAAAAAAAAAAAAAAAAAAAAATCGGTACTTATCTAGTCGGTACTCTGTCTAGAAGAAAGCCTGTTAACAACCAATTATTAATTTTATAATTTGCAGGAAAATTGCAGTCAACATGTTTTCCATGCGCTTCTATCCACCTTTTTTCTGATTTTTCTTTTAAATATATTAGCTTTTTTTGTTTCTTAAATGTATAATGGATTAACGACGCTTCTTAACTACTAAGGTCCCTTCATCAATCCTACGGCGTGTTGCTACAGCTAATTCGAACTCTGGATCCCGTATTATCAAGCTGAGATCAAACCCAATTGCTTGCCTTAAATATTCCAGCAATAATCGCCATCTATATTTTTAGTTTTGTAGGTGACGTATTAAGAATTATGATAATTTCCTTTGAAAAAAAACCGCGTTACCAGGAAAACATAAATATCTAAATGCAGGTCATCATGCCAGTTAACACGACAACATGAAAACATAGATGGAAATTACTATTGCCAAGATTAACAAATAAACTTTCAAATGGGGATAAATCCATTTATTTAGACAGTGAAAAAACAGGTACAAAAGTCCAGATATTTCGGTCACATATACAGCGACCGTCTTCAGTAGAAATACTAAAATAATAAAATTGAAACTAGCATATTTATATCCAACAAAATAAATAACTTTTCGGGTCATTCCCAAAATAATGAACTTCCGGATTATTCACTAGATTATTTTCAGAGAGAGTTCATTGACAAAGTTCATTCAAAGTTCTTGATGCAAAATTTCTTCTTTAATCTTGCCCAAATGTAAAGCAAATTTCCAATGGAAGTGGCAAAGCCTTCCGTGTCTTCTAATTGCAAACCAGTGTCGAGTTTATAGATGTTTACTGGGTTGGTCTCATTTCCCCATACATACGACGTATTTTCGACAAAACACCTTTAAATTAGGTGTTGTTTCCTTAGACCACACTGTTCGTCTTAGAACAGCAGAGTGGTCTAAGAAAACAGCAACTAATTTAAAAGTATTATGTCGAAAATTGCCAAGATTGAAAATGCCAAGGCACACAATTTAAGAAGCGAAAGAAATTAATGTATTGATAAAAAAAATTGGACAAAAGAGAATGATAGTGAAAGAATCAAGAAAATCTATTGACTTTAACTTTCCTGCATATTATGAAGTATTTTTTTTTCATTAATATATCTCCATCTGGAGAGAGTATCCGCTATAAAAGTACCAAAATCTTAAATGAATGATATTACGTACTTTCACACACAAAACAATTAATAAATACAATTGAAACATGCTCCCCGTGCATTCCTCCCCCAGTGATGTGGAGATAAGCCACGCATTCTTAATAATAAGGTTATGTACCTTTCCGAGGACGCCACCAGTCGTCAAAGACTTGCCATGAAAAGGTAATCATTTGAGTTAAAAAGGATCACTCAACATGCGGCAAAAAATAAGTTTACACAAGTAACTTTTAATACTAATACTATATACTGTATTCTACTATATAATACTATACTATATAATATACTATATACTATACTAATATACTATATAATACTATATACTAATAATGTAAATACTATTCTCATCTACCATTAATTCGAAATCCTGTCCACAGACAATTATTTGCAAATTTTTGTGGGGGAGGGGATAATCTGAACTCGACTAGATAATTTTATGTCGTAGAATTTCAAGTTTTACGACCTAGCCACCATCTCCATAATACAAGCTCTACAGTTACGCTGCTGTCAATTTTTTTTTTTTAATTATTTTGTGTTAACTTTATTTTTCCAATGGAATTTAGGTTCATTTTAGTCACTTACTTTGTGAAGTACCTTGTAAAGATCATGGTTTAGTTTTTTTTTTCTTTGTCTGGTTTAATTAAATAATAAAAAAAAACTGCGCAGAAGTTTAGAAATATCTATTCAGTTCTTTAGCCTTCTCCTCCCCCTCTCTCTCGCCTCAATTCCACAAACATCAAAATACACAATGTGCTCTTTAAGTGAGACCAAAGATAAAGTCCTCCAAAACCTCTGCAATATTATTCACAAATACAGCAGACAATTATTAAGCCAATCAAGCTGAAAAAATAAAAATGTTGAGCTGTATTTTTGTATTTTATCTTCTAAATTGAAAACCCATTATACAGAGAAGGGAAAAGGCGGAGCGAAAACACTAAGAAATTTAGTGAAAACAAACAAAACGCAGTTGCATTCAAACACAAAAGATAATTGTCTGCACACAGTAAATACGACTAATTGTTGCAAAAAATACTTGTCTACCCCAAAAAGTGAGTGGTATACTTTAGCTTCACTTTTGAATTTCCTATCGATTGCCCAAATATTTTCGAAAAAATACCGCCTTCGGTAAATATTTTTTAGCAACTATACAATTTATATCAATTAAATTAGTGTTTTTTGCAGATGGGGAGGGGTGGGCACAGCCATTTACACACCCTTGATACGTACATTTCAACAAAATAATGACACTAATGACAAAACCATCGTGTATGCACGAGGACAAGGTAAGGATCGTGGGACCAATATAGATTTGATAAGCAGAATTCGTTAATGTACTTGATCTTTTCACCGTTCTAAAACAAGGTTTAGTTTCTAGCAAGAATTAAAAAAAATTAGAGCGGAACCACAAGAGAACTGCCAAATTCAACAGTTCACATTGGCAATTAAATTTCCCCTTCCTCAATTATGCATTCTAACTTAATCGTCACTATAACGACGACATTTTATAGCTGCTATGAAAGCGATGTAATATATATATATATATATATATATATATATATATATATATATATATATATATATATATATATATATATATATATATATATATATATATATATATATATATATATATTTGCTAGAGGATATTTTCTCTCAGAAGGGGAACTCTAATTTTGAAATTAGAATAAGACTTGATTTCACAGTCAAATCGCCATGCAGAACCAAATTTTAGCAATATCATCGGATTGTCAAGGGAAGACTCCTTTAGTATACGGACATTTACTATAATACATTTTTGACTGTCTTAATTAAAACTTTTAGCCCTTATTTACAAATTTACATTATATAGCGGGTTCATAAGGGAGACTGAGTTATATCCAATGCCTGTGTTTTAATACTACAAAAACGTGACCAAGAAATTGAGGTTTGATTTAACTACTCACTTCCAAATTGCTGCGATTATGAGTAATATGTTCATTTATCTTAATTTAGTTCTTATTATTTATTCGATATTCTTTATGATGTGTTTATTTACGTTTTGTTACAATAGGTAGGTTGTTCTAAAGAAGTCGATTTTACAATTTAAAGCAGCGGGCTTTAACCAAAAAATGTCTGTATATAATTATTTACATATTCTCAAGGAAAAGTTTGTTTAAGTGTATGACATTTAAGTCAACTCAATTTGAATGTCCAATTTTCAACATTTAATTTCAACATTTTGAAATTTGAACATTTATACACAACCGATTTAATTTAACTATTTCCACAGGAGGACAAGGAACTCGCTCGAAAACGTACAAAAACATAAACCTTGAATAAAACGTTTTAAAAACGGTTTTAAAGAAGTTCTAAAAACTGTTTTGGAGTACTTAGAAAATGTTTTAGAAACGTCACATCTTAGAAGACTTAGAAAACTTTTCAGAAGACTTATTTTGCATGGATGTTACGTCAATTTTTGCTTCAAAAAGAAAAAAGAAAAAAAGAGCCTCATTATAATATTATATATTATAGCCTATATTATATAGCAATAATATTATATAGCCTCTATTATAAGCAACGTACCGTCACGTGCAGGTCCAGCTTGTGTCGTTTGGGTTTGCTTAGCATAAGTAACGACCTCTTTTGGAGGCACGTCTGTTGTCTGAACAACGGATGTGACCAAATTTGCCTTCTTTCTACAAAAATAAGAAACTGAAATTAATAAGCTGCCATCAAAAGGGATACTTTACTATACCTATATCAAGCAATCAGGCATGGTGGCCCTTGAAACCTTATTTGACTAATTATAGATAACAAATTTACAGCGCTAGTGATGAACCACTTTTCGGAGGCCAATCTATATGCTCCACGGGTTGCTCAGCTTCAGCCAACCCCCTCCCCCAAGTTACTTTTACTGAACAAAATTCAGGGCCTCTCCAATATATTTACAACAAGACCCCCAAGCAGGCTTACATATTCCCGAAAACTTAAAAACTAGTTTTCTTCTTATTTTTTTGATTTTTATGGAGGCGCTTTCGCATAGTCTCATCACCAGACTCGAATTGCGCACCCTACGGTGCGCCGACGCAGCAATGATCGGACTCCGAGTCCCGTATTATAAAGCTGCGATTAATTCCACTACGCCGCTACAGGACACAGCAAACTAGATCAGTTTCGTGTTACGAGTCTACCAGTAGGCTATACAATTTCTTTACAGTCAAATCCTTTAAAAATAATAGTCTAATTTATAACATAAATGACAAACACCTTACAGAGACCCACCACTTTTTTGACCTTACATGTAGATATGGGGTGGATGTATGAGTTGGAAAACATATGCCAATTCCGTATTTTGGCAGAAGATACATTTAAGGTTTTAATATTATAGATCAATTTCTGTTGATCTTCGTGCAAGTTAAACCCCAGGAGAGAGTGAAGCGTTGGAGGTGGGTATTCAAAAACTTTCACTACTTTAGGCGGAATATCCATCCCCGTGAATTTGATTAGCCTAGCTCAGCAGCTTTTTTAAAAATGCAAAAGCCCTTAACTAGTTTTACTTTTTTTAATTTTACTTAGTTATTACCATACATGACGTTATTTTACAACGTTACTTTACGTATGTTTACGTTATTTAACCAAATTCTACAGTGCTATATTTTGAAATTAAGCTATATTCTATTTGTTTATATTACACTCTATATGATTATACTATATTATTTATTATATTCCATATTCTACTATATTTCTTCTTTTGACTGTTTGATTCCAATTACTCAATCCTTAAGAGTTCTATATAACGGAATTCTAAGTAACTGAATAGTGAACTCCGCAAAATACGCTCTAAGACCGCAGAATCAACAAGCGCGATTGAGGCAAACTTCAAAGCCTCAATCGAAATAGCTGAATTCTAAGTAACTGAGTACTGAACTCCAATAAATACGTTTTAAGACCGGACAGTAAATAAGCGCTAAATAACAGAATTCTGAGTAATTGAACATTGAACTCCGCTAAATATGTTCTAAGACCGCAAAATTAATAAGCGCGTACAAACCTCAAAGCCTCAATCGAAATAACTGAATTCTAAGTAACTGAGTATTAAACTCCACCAAGTACATTTTAAGACGGCACAATAAATAAGCGCTACACAACGGAATTCTAAGTAACTGAATATGGAACTCCGCTAAATACGTTCTAAGACCGGAAAATTAACAAGTGCGTACAAACCTCAAAGCCTCAATCGAAATAACTGAATTCTAAGTAACTGAGTATTAAACTCCACCAAATACGTTTTAAGACGGCACAATAAATAAGCGCTAAATAACGAAATTCTAAGTAACTGAATATGGAACTCCGCTAAATACGTTCTAAGACCGCAAAATTAACAAGTGCGTACAAACCTCAAAGCTTCAATCGAAATAACTGAATTCTAAGTAACTGAGTATTGAACTCCACTAACTACGTTTTAAGACCGCACAATAAATAAGCGCTAAATAACGAAATTCTAAGTAACTGAATATGGAACTCCGCTAAATACGTTCTAAGACCGCAAAATTAACAAGTGCGTACAAACCTCAAAGTCTCAATCGAAATAACTGAATTCTAAGTAACTGAGTATTAAACTCCACCAAATACGTTTTAAGACGGCACAATAAATAAGCGCTAAATAACGAGATTCTAAGTAACTGAATATGGAACTCCGCTAAATACGTTCTAAGACCGCAAAATTAACAAGTGCGTACAAACCTCAAAGCTTCGATCGAAATAACTGAATTCTAAGTAACTGAGTATTGAACTCCACTAACTACGTTTTAAGACCGCACAATAAATAAGCGCTAAATAACGAAATTCCAAGTAACTGAATATGGAACTCCGCTAAATACGTTCTAAGACTGCAAAATTAACAAGTGCGTACAAAACTCAAAGCTTCAATCGAAATAACTAAATTCTAAGTAACTGAGTATTGAACTCCACTAACTACGTTTTAAGACCACACAATAAATAAGCGCTAAATAACGAAATTCTAAGTAACTGAATATGGAACTCCGCTAAATACGTTCTAAGACCGCAAAATTAACAAGTGCGTACAAACCTCAAAGCTTCAATCGAAATAACTGAATTCTAAGTAACTGAGTATTAAACTCCACCAAATACGTTTTAAGACGGCACAATAAATAAGCGCTAAATAACGAAATTCTAAGTAACTGAATATGGAACTCCGCTAAATACGTTCTAAGACCGCAAAATTAACAAGTGCGTACAAACCTCAAAGCTTCAATCGAAATAACTGAATTCTAAGTAACTGAGTATTGAACTCCACTAACTACGTTTTAAGACCACACAATAAATAAGCGCTAAATAACGAAATTCTAAGTAACTGAATATGGAACTCCGCTAAATACGTTCTAAGACCGCAAAATTAACAAGTGCGTACAAACCTCGAAGCTTCGATCGAAATAACTGAATTCTAAGTAACTGAGTATTGAACTCCACTAACTACGTTTTAAGACCGCACAATAAATAAGCGCTAAATACCGAAATTCTAAGTAACTGAATATGAAACTCCGCTAAATACGTTCTAACACCGCAAAATTAACAAGTGCGTACATACCTCAAAGCTTCAATCGAAATAACTGAATTCTAAGTAACTGAGTATTGAACTCCACTAACTACGTTTTAAGACCGCACAATAAATAAGCGCTAAATAACGAAATTCTAAGTAACTGAATATGGAACTCCGCTAAATACGTTCTGAGACCGCAAAATTAACAAGTGCGTACAAACCTCAAAGCTTCAATCGAAATAACTGAATTCTAAGTAACTGAGTATTAAACTCCACCAAATACGTTTTAAGACGGCACAATAAATAAGCGCTAAATAACGAAATTCTAAGTAACTGAATATGGAACTCCGCTAAATACGTTCTAAGACCGCAAAATTAACAAGTGTGTACAAACCTCAAAGCCTCAATCGAAATAACTGAATTCTAAGTAACTGAGTATTAAACTCCACCAAATACATTTTAAGACCGCACAATAAATAAGCGCTAAATAACGAAATTCTAAGTAACTGAATATGGAACTCCGCTAAATACGTTCTAAGACCGCAAAATTAACAAGTGCGTACAAACCTCAAAGCTTCAATCGAAATAACTGAATTCTAAGTAACTGAGTATTGAACTCCACTAACTACGTTTTAAGACAGCACAATAAATAAGCGCTAAATAACGAAATTCTAAGTAACTGAATATGGAACTCCGCTAAATACGTTCTAAGACCGCAAAATTAACAAGTACGTACAAACCTCAAAGCTTCGATCGAAATAACTGAATCCTAAGTAACTGAGTATTGAACTCCACTAACTACGTTTTAAGACCGCACAATAAATAAGCGCTAAATAACGAAATTCTCAGGAACTGAATATGGAACTCCGCTAAATACGTTCTAAGACCGCAAAATTAACAAGTGCGTACAAACCTCAAAGCTTCAATCGAAATTTTGAATTCTAAGTAACTGAGTATTGAACTCCACTAACTACGTTTTAAGACCGCACAATAAATAAGCGCTAAATAACGAATTCTAAGTAACTGAATATGGAACTCCGCTAAATACGTTCTAAGACCGCAAAATTAACAAGTACGTACAAACCTCAAAGCTTCAATCGAAATAACTGAATTCTAAGTAACTGAGTATTAAACTCCACCAAATACGTTTTAAGACGGCACAATAAATAAGCGCTAAATAACGAAATTCTAAGTAACTGAATATGGAACTCCGCTAAATACGTTCTAAGACCGCAAAATTAACAAGTGCGTACAAACCTCAAAGCCTTAATCGAAAAAACTGAATTCTAAGTAACTGAGTATTAAACTCCACCAAATACGTTTTAAGACCGCACAATAAATAAGCGCTAAATAACGAAATTCTAAGTAACTGAATATGGAACTCCGCTAAATACGTTCTAAGACCGCAAAATTAACAAGTGCGTACAAACCTCAAAGCTTCAATCGAAATAACTGAATTCTAAGTAACTGAGTATTGAACTCCACTAACTACGTTTTAAGACCGCACAATAAATAAGCGCTAAATAACGAAATTCTAAGTAACTGAATATGGAACTCCGCTAAATACGTTCTAAGACCGCAAAATTAACAAGTGCGTACAAACCTCAAAGCTTCAATCGAAATAACTGAATTCTAAGTAACTGAGTATTGAACTTCACTAACTACGTTTGAAGACCGCACAATAAATAAGCGCTAAATAACGAGATTCTAAGTAACTGAATATGGAACTCCGCTAAATACGTTCTAAGACTGCAAAATTAACAAGTGCGTACAAACCTCAAAGCTTCAATCGAAATAACTGAATTCTAAGTAACTGAGTATTGAACTCCACTAACTACGTTTTAAGACCGCACAATAAATAAGCGCTAAATAACGAAATTCTCAGTAACTGAATATGGAACTCCGCTAAATACGTTCTAAGACCGCAAAATTAACAAGTGCGTACAAACCTCAAAGCTTCAATCGAAATTTTGAATTCTAAGTAACTGAGTATTGAACTCCACTAACTACGTTTTAAGACCGCACAATAAATAAGCGCTAAATAACGAAATTCTAAGTAACTGAATATGGAACTCCGCTAAATACGTTCTAAAACCGCAAAATTAACAAGTGCGTACAAACCTCAAAGCTTCAATCGAAATAACTGAATTCTAAGTAACTGACTATTGAACTCCACTAACTAAGTTTTAAGACCGCATAATAAATAAGCGCTAAATAACGAAATTCTAAGTAACTGAATATGGAACTCCGCTAAATACGTTCTAAGACCGCAAAATTAACAAGTGCGTACAAACCTCAAAGCTTCAATCGAAATAACTGAATTCTAAGTGACTGAGTATTGAACTCCACTAACTACGTTTTAAGACCGCACAATAAATAAGCGCTAAATAACGAAATTCTAAGTAACTGAATATGGAACTCCGCTAAATACGTTCTAAGACCGCAAAATTAACAAGTGCGTACAAACCTCAAAGCCTCAATCGAAATAACTGAATTCTAAGCAACTGAGTATTAAACTCCACCGAATTCGTTTTAAGACCGCACAATAAATAAGCGCTAAATAACGAAATTCTAAGTAACTGAATATGGAACTCCGCTAAATACGTTCTAAGACCGCAAAATTAACAAGTGCGTACAAACCTCAAAGCTTCAATCGAGATAACTGAATTCTAAGTAACTGAGTATTGAACTCCACTAACTACGTTTTAAGACCGCACAATAAATAAGCGCTAAATAACGAAATTCTAAGTAACTGAATATGGAACTCCGCTAAATACGTTCTAAGACCGCAAAATTAACAAGTGCGTACAAACCTCAAAGCTTCAATCGAAATAACTGAATTCTAAGTAACTGAGTATTGAACTCCACTAACTAAGTTTTAAGACCGAACAATAAATAAGCGCTAAATAACGAAATTCTAAGTAACTGAATATGGAACTCCGCTAAATACGTTCTAAGACCGCAAAATTAACAAGTGCGTACAAACCTCAAAGCCTCAATCGAAATAACTGAATTCTAAGCAACTGAGTATTAAACTCCACCGAATAAGTTTTAAGACCGCACAATAAATAAGCGCTAAATAACGAAATTCTAAGTAACTGAATATGGAACTCCGCTAAATACGTTCTAAGACCGCAAAATTAACAAGTGCGTACAAACCTCAAAGCTTCAATCGAAATAACTGAATTCTAAGTGACTGAGTATTGAACTCCACTAACTACGTTTTAAGACCGCACAATAAATAAGCGCTAAATAACGAAATTCTAAGTAACTGAATATGGAACTCCGCTAAATACGTTCTAAGACCGCAAAATTAACAAGTGCGTACAAACCTCAAAGCCTCAATCGAAATAACTGAATTCTAAGTAACTGAGTATTAAACTCCACCAAATACGTTTTAAGACGGCACAATAAATAAGCGCTAAATAACGAAATTCTAAGTAACTGAATATGGAACTCCGCTAAATACGTTCTAAGACCGCAAAATTAACAAGTGCGTACAAACCTCAAAGCTTCAATCGAAATAACTGAATTCTAAGTAACTGAGTATTGAACTCCACTAACTACGTTTTAAGACCGCACAATAAATAAGCGCTAAATAACGAAATTCTAAGTAACTGAATATGGAACTCCGCTAAATACGTTCTAAGACCGCAAAATTAACAAGTGCGTACAAACCTCAAAGCCTCAATCGAAATAACTGAATTCTAAGTAACTGAGTATTAAACTCCACCAAATACGTTTTAAGACGGCACAATAAATAAGCGCTAAATAACGAAATTCTAAGTAACTGAATATGGAACTCCGCTAAATACGTTCTAAGACCGCAAAATCAACAAGTGCGTACAAACCTCAAAGCTTCAATCGAAATAACTGAATTCTAAGTAACTGAGTATTGAACTCCACTAACTACGTTTTAAGACCGCACATTAAATAAGCACTCAAAAACCTCGATCTAAGTAACTGAATTCTTAGTAGAACACTATTGATCACCGCTAAATAAGTTCTAAGACCACAATGGCTATACATGAAATCTGATCAAAAAAAATTTTTCAGGCAGCTGAAAAAAGCTAAGCAAAAAGACAAAGCAGATACTTTGGATATTCAACTCCATGATATTTAACTGAATAACTCCAAATGAACTTATGCTTTTTGCATTACAAGTTCCCCATTATTAGTTTATCAATGATGCTCTTCGTAAAATAAAAGCCTCGGTCATTGTAAATAGTTAAAAGAAAAAATCAATTCTAATATATTCTTTATTTTATTTAGTTATTTGTCATCATACTTCCAATGAGGCCCGTACCAAGAAGAGCTAACAGACTTGGAATATATAGGATAACTCCTATCTGCGTTGTCTACTTAGATGGGACTTTTCAATGTAAAATTAAAGTTACGTATGGCTTCGCCGCCAATTATGACTGCCTTTCCTAATATGCCGGGTTGAACACCTTCGAACTTCAGAATTAGGATTTGAGGCATATTCTTTTTTTAAATTAATCTTACATTTGGGCTAGTATGAAGTTGAAATTCAAGAAAAAACGTATAATTCATTAAAACATGGCTTTCTATGGGTAGGTATGACTATGGTTTGAATCGAACATTACAAAAAAAAACGGGCATCTACATTCTTACAAAACAAAATAAATTCAAAACAAAACTACAACTAGGGCTTACATTCTTGGGTACAAAACATTTCGTCAGCCGGCAAACTTGAGCTAATTCTTTCACTAATATTTCTTTTTAGCTTATAAATATCACAAATAATTGTGGCTAATAAACTTTAGTTAATTTATTCGCCAATAAAAAGAAAGTACTGGTTTTTGGCACGAGCCAAATTACAAGTTGTAAGGATTGCCATGTATGTTTTCAGGGGTAGTGTTTTTAAATACCACATTGAAGTTTTCTGATGCATTTCCGTAATAATTGAAGTTTTATGTTACTTTTGTTGCGTGTAAGCAATTTAAAATCTTGTGCGAAGATTTGTTTTGAGTTCGATTTGAATGCCAAATTTGGCAAATTTTGAATAGGAAGAATAAAGATGCCTGAAAAACAAGAAGAATAGCAAAAGAAGTTTTCAATTTTCAAACAGAAAGTATATTTGGTTATTCATTGTCAACTATGGAAGAAAAACGATGAAACTTAAAGTGAGAAAAAAGAAAACCTGGCGAATTTTAATGGTAGAACGTTTATAGCTCACGTATATTGAGCATTGATTAACACATATGAAAGATGGTTAAAAATAAAAAAAATCGTTAATGGAATAGCGTTTCAATGGCGGTAATTCAAAATGAATTGTGACTAATCAAGTGAGATTATGATTTTGTTCTCTATCCTCTAAAAGATAACAGAATTTCACTTAAGCCTGTTTTTCAGTCATGTCCTCGCTCTATTCATCTTATTAGTGCCTGCTTCGTCAGTCTTGTCACACTGTGTTTTTTTTTTTGGTCTTATCCGCTGACATGAGTATCGCTCTTGTCTGACAAGATTGTCTATTCTGTGACTTGATACTCAGTGTAGTTTGGCCATCAGTTTCCTTGTCCTGTTGTCAAAGAGACAAGAATGAAAAAAAGACTCTAAAAGAGGTGACAAGACTGGACAAGAGTGACAAGACTAGATGCAAAAAAACGAGGCTTTAATAGGGTGGTAATTCAAAACTGAATCTTCACTAAGTCAATTGAGATTATGATTCCAACTTCACTTGAGTAAGGGATGATTCAATTTTGAATTACCACCACACTAAATGAAACTTTTCGAGGACAGAAAATCGTAACTCTCACTTGACTTAGTGACAATTCATTTTGAATTACGGCCATATCAAAGGAAATTCTGGCATCTTTTTGAAGATGGAAAAAATTCTGTGTTCCTCACTGCATCAGCCTACCTCTTTGCAGAGGGTAAGCCATGAAACACAGTTAGGATGAGTAGCCTATTTGTAACTCAAGATACTGAAGACTATATATTTTGGTAGAAAACCTGCTGGAGTTTGGCGTGTTATTGAAGAGTATCTACAAGGGCCCCACCTAAACAGACAGATAACAGTTTATTTATCTTTTAGGCCTTAGGGCGTTTCTATTTTCAAATAATTGGAATAGAGAGTATAAACATCGGAATAGAAAGAATAAGAATTGGGACAGGAAGGAGATGATTAATGCAAAGAACAATAAAAAAATTATTACCACACCAGAAAAATGAAAAAAAAAACACCGAAAATGCATTTTTTGTCAGGTTTTGACAGCTCCACTGGAGGAGTCTTTGACAACACAGTCACGACCTAACATACATAAGCTATAAACATTCAACCATTAAATTCACCAAACATTCTTTTTTTCTCACTTTAAGTTTAACCTGTTTTGGTCCACAGTTGACATTACATAACTACACAGATTTTTACAAATAACGACAAAAACGTGTTTTAAAAAAAATACTGTTCACAGCGACAAATTAAAAAATTGGATGTAAGAAAACCTTCAATAGCAATTTGTTGCTTTCCCTGAAAAAAAAAGGAATGGTTAGAAGAAACAGAAGAAAAGAGCCCTTACCTTCTAGACACGACTGTAGTAACAGACTGTGGGGACGATGCATGAGCATGGAGACTTGAGTCAGGAGTCCCTTGAACACTTGCTTCTGGAGTCAAACTGTTTAACACATCTGAAATGTTTAGGTTAAAAATGAGAAAAATGGCTATAATAGAAAAAATACCAGGAAAATTATATACAAACTATGCAGTACTTAAAAGTAATGATGATATTTTATTTTTTTTGGGGGGGGGAAGGAGTCTGAGCCAGTCATGAATTAACACAAAACTTTCTCCTTAAAGTAACACCAAAATCTATCAATTTTTAACAAAAAACACTGAATACAAAGAAGTCCCTTCGTTTAACAGTGCAAAATATCCTTGCTTGATGAGAAAATCCTGTCGATAGAAGAAAGAAATTGTGCATCAAATTCGGGCTCTATCGACAGAACAAGCGTCGGACTAGTATATGTAATACGTATTTAGACACACACAAAATGTTTATTCTCTTCTTTGTCAACAGGGAAACCTTACATTTGTGCAAAAAATTCAAGACTGGAACAGTTCAGTTCACTTTCAGCATTCATCTTGTCAACATCTATCAAAGATCCGGCAGAACCTTTGAATTTGTAGTGCCAATTACTGTCGCTTTGATTTGACTTTTTGAAGGCGTCTGATTTTGTTCACAGAGATTCGTTGTGGAGATTTCCAAAATACAACGGTTTCCCCAGTAAGATTGTCGTTAAATTATATGAAAGTCCTTCAGTATGAACCGTGCTGTCCTTCAGTATGAACAGAACTGTCCTTCAGTATGAACAGAGTCCTTCAGTATGAACAGAACTGTCCTTCAGTATGAACAGAACTGAACTGTGCTGTCACGGATGCATTTTTACCCTAACGCTGTTTACAAATCTCATCGACTATATCCTTTGAATGAGTAGCCGATTGAACCAAAACCGAAAGCTAGATATTGGGGACTTTCCGGATGTCTTAACTCTCTCATCACATCTCACAGAGAATTTGCCGAAAAATATCACTGAACACAAAAACTCAGCCGAACATTTAATCAGCATGAAGATAACAAAAACATCCGTAACAACGCTAAAAACACTCGGCTTCTGAAAGTTAGTCTTACGAGAGGCTAAGGAATTAAATCTGAGGGGAACCATCAGTGCAAAATTATTACACATTGCACTAGAAATATCTTTGACAATTTAAGGGAATTGTGGAGAAACTCTGCGTACTCCCTGAAACTTAAAATCTGTCACTGCAACAACAACTTACGCAGCTATTTTCCTTTACCCGGTTCCTAAAAAAACACCCGTATCTACTGAGTAGAGACTCGATAAAGACGTTCTTTCTAAGGCTGGACTAAGCACTATTAACATTGCTATTTCCCTCTTCCTTCCCAGTACCGTTATCTTACCTACTATTCTAAGAATATAATAAACACCTCATGCCAAAGTGTTTTTCTTGACCCTCCTTCTAAAGGATCCATTTCTATTGGTTAAGGTATTAATAGATCACGTCAATAAGACAACTTCTCTGCCTCACTTTCAAGTTCATTTATAGCTATATATTACTACGACTATGTCGCACAGCAACGCAAAGCAAGCCTTGTCACCTTAGCCATTTTCAATGGCAGTTCTCTTGGTTCCAGTTGCGGCAATTTACTGAAATAACGGGGGTGGGTATTTAATTTTTCAATATCTGGGGGAAACCAATTTTGTTTCTTCAAAGTTTTCTATGGAAATACAGGAAAAAGATTTCATAAAAGATTGTATTACTTTAAGACAGGGGAGGGGGAGAGGGAAGTCTTTGGGGAATGCTCCTGCCCTCCCCCCTCAATTGACGCCATTACTTGGTCTAAATTGACGCTCTGTTAATTTTTCCAAGAAAGTTTGTGGGCCAAAAATAATAATGCTTCACATTATAATTCAAGTGAAAATTCAAACCAGATAAACGACCCCATAACCTCGTGGCATCATAAAATTAGATTACGAAAAAATTCAATGAGTATTAGTGAAGTAATATTGAACCGCCATATTAAGCGACAGGATTAAAGATGAGTCTTGTTTTCAGGGACCGGTTTTAAAGTGGGTTCGATAAAGGTCGTTTTCAGGTTCTCCATTTTCAAATCAGCGAAACTCTAAAGCATCTTACGGGTTCCAAACACATTGGACACGGGTTAAATTAAAACACGCCAGAATGGCATGGTGAAAAAAAGATTCTGAAAGACCCAAACAGGGGTATTCAAAACAATAGTCTGCACAATCCGCACATAACTCCTTGTTCGATATAGGGTGCCTTGAAAATGAGGCTAAGTTCAAAGACGTTTAAAAAACAGTCTGGGTAACAGACCACCAAACGATCAGGATCGTCAAAAAGATACTCAGTATTTTTAGCACGAGACTAGACGGGCTACCAACTAGAGGGGCAGGACGAGATGTGGTCCCCCATATTTTTGCCGCTAACAGGATTTAGAAAATTATGGGAGGGACAGGACCGACAGGATCGCATACCTCCTTTGATTTTTTTGGCTCCCCCTTTAAGATTTTGAAAAATACCTTTTCTAGGGCGTTTTCATTAAAAAATACCTTTTTTCGGTATTGTTATTGAAAAAATCAAAACAATTACGTTTGCCGGAAAAATGGCAAATATAACTAGCTGAAAGATTAGTTGAAAATAAAATATAGTAAATTCGATATTTGTTCTAATTCTGAAGCACAAATTTGAAGGAATTTCATATTTCCTAAAACGAGAAATAAAGCAAAAATATAGTGCTCAAATGGGAAGCATGACAAGAATGGAAACCTTTTCTTTACTTTGAGCGAGCGATCATCTCAACAATGTACCTAAACACACAGTGAGGGGGGGGCACTTTTACATAAGAATAATACCTGAACTACCCAGGTTAATTTATGCCTTTTCTCTGCTCCGGACTCAGCCTCCGCCTGGCCTGAGTTCCCTTCATCTCAACTGAGCAAGATCTTTGAGCCATCTATTTAAGGCTACAGGGGTATTCAAAACAATAATCTGTACAACCCGTACATAACTCCTTGTTGGATATAGGGTGCCTTGAAAATGAGGCTAAGTTCAAAAACGTTTAAAAAACAGTCTGCTTAACAGACCATCAAACGACACGATCGTCAAAAAGACACTTTTAGTGTTTTTAGCACGAGACTAGACGGGCTAACGACTAGAGGGGTACGCCCTACAATTAAAGGAAAACATGATTTGTGGCTTTATTATTCACTCTATTGGGTTTCACATTCCTGCTTCACCAGATGTAGGTACTCCCTCTTGGTTTATCTTTTTTTTATCTATGATAATGAGATCCATGACAGTCTCTAAGACGTCTCTCTACGATGGGGGACAAAAAAGGTTGTAAGATCGAGTCTTACAACTTAGTTACAACTTACTTACCGATCTTACCAACTTACTTACAAACAACTTACCGATCACAAAAAGTAAAACTGATGTTTAAAATAGAATGTTGTAGTTAGACAATATTTTTAATTCTTCTTGAGTCTGTTTCTCAAAAAAGGGTAAAAAGAACTCAACTTGACCTGTCATTGAAAAGGTCAAAATACCACCGATAGGCAGCACCCCTTAACCGAGATCCATATTCATCTACAATATTTTTTAACATCAGCGCAAAATTAATTGATTTTCTTAACTGCTAATTTGAGAATATATTAAAATTAGGGTGCAAACGGGCTCCTTTTTCTATGGACTTCGATATTTATTGACAAAGATATGTGGAATGGAAAACATATATCACCGATTTGCGGAAGCTTAAAAATGTATTTTAAGCAAGTGGCTGCCCCCCCCCCCCGACCTCCCCCTCTTTCCACCTGAACTGCACATAGGAGCACCATTCCTATGAAACTGTTAATAAAAAGACACAAGGACGCAGAAATGGATCATCAAACGTCCAATTCAAAAGTAACCTAAAAACAACACTGAATGTATAGTGAAGACAAACACAGTTTTGGCGGTTTCATACCTGTAACTGGAGCGACACCTAAAGAAGACAATAGAGCATCCAATTCCTTGTTCTGATCCAGTGATGTTGTAGTCCTTGATGAGAAGTCTTCAGCCTGAAGAGAAAAATATAACTATTAACAAAAATAGAATCAGATGTATCTAGATCAAAATCACTGGAAAACTGAGATAACTTTCAAAGCTGATTTCTGAGAAAGGAAGAAGTTAACATCATTTAAGGCATTTCTTGGTGACGTTCCTGATTAACCTTATCGATCAACAATCTGTTTTGGCACACATAATTGCTGATCAATAATTCTGCTCTAGCGACGATCAGAAGTTTCGCTTATCGACATTGTGGATGAAAACGACCCACAATTGGAATCGTTTTTTGTCGAACTTGATGGTTAAATTAATCACGAAATTTCAAGGTAGAATAATCATGATGATGATTTATTTGGTGGAGGAGAAAAAACAATTATTTTGCAATGAAGGTTTTTAGGTTCGTTAATAGAATGATCTTCTACCTAAAGTAAGACACGGAATGGTACTTCCTTTTGAATTATTTCCCATCCAAAGGGTACTCAACTGTAATGAACTTGAGAAAATTTTGCTGCACAATATAGAAAGTTTCAGAATTTAATCTTAAAGAGAAAATCGGACCAAACACGGGAAGATTACGAAAGGGAATATGACCCTAATTGAAAACCCCAGAACAATGATTGATTGACTTCGAAAATATTCCCATTTATTTCCAAGAATAAAAAAATGGGTTTTGCGAAAATTATTGTTGATTTCCAGTTGTAGATCACAATCTGTTCTCACGGTTACTAATCGACAAATAACACATGTGTTCGCCAGAATAAGTCTACTGCTTTCCAGCAAAATCATAAGTCTGCCTACATTTCTTTTAATTTAAAGAAATAATATATTTCTTTAAATATATTTCTTATTTCATAAGTCTGCCTACATTTCTTTTAATTTTAAAGAAATAATATATTTCTTTAAATATATTTCTTATTTCATAAGTCTGCCTATGTTCCTTTTAATTTTACTTAGTGCATTAATTTGTAATGTCTATCCACAACCTTTATCTCTCGGGGGCGGGATGTGTATTTTATTGCATATGCTCATGATATTATTTTGTTGAGCCGTTCTAAAGCTAGTATAATCGATAATTTAAACATCGTTTCCAGTAAGCTTAAAGATAGAGGCTTTTCTATCAGTATTAATAAATGTCAAAATTTCGCAATTAATGACAATAACCAAGCTGAACTAATTTGCAACAAGAGTACTTCATTTCCGGTTTCTGATACTGATCTTTATCTGGAGTTACCTTATTGTGCTTCAGCTCGAAGCTTGAAGTCAATGTTAATTTTAGATAGTAAAAAAAAAAAATAGAAAGGCATTTGGCTCAATAATACGGCTTCGAGGTATCATATCGTCATGATATTTTAGTTTCTCTTTTTGGCGCAATTGCCCTTCCGCATGTTCTCTATCATGTCCTTCTTTTCGGAGATTTTAATTTCTGCAAGTTTTCTTCAATTTGCGTTTACTATTTTAAATACTGTAAATTTTTACTTGGTTTTCCAATTTGAGTTAGGAGTACCAAACTAATTTTGAAATTTAAAATTAAAGAGCCGTTGGAAGTGGCAAGGATTAAGAGGGATAATTTTTACCATAAATCTGAAAACTTTTTTGTATGCTAAACCTATTCCCTTTTTTCCCCAGAATTAAAATAATGTTTGATTTTACGTTGCTGAGCTTTTTTTCAGTTGTTCTGTTTAGTTTGTTGATGTTTGATGTCTGTTTTTTTTTCTACGTATTTACTCAGTTATATTATTAAGCTAATTTAAAATCTTGCGAGAAGCGACTGGCTTTGGAGTAACAGTCGGAAATAAAATCCTATCGGACCTCGACTTTGCGGATGATGTGGCACTTCTGGAAAAAACCAAGCAGCGACACCAGGAGCTCCTTAACAAAGTGAGCGTTAAAGCGGAGAAAGCCGGCCTAAACATCAACATAGAGAAGACTAAATCAATGACAACATCAGGCTCGCCAGTCGAGCTCCTGTACAAAAATAGCAGAGTCGAAGAAGTCCAGGAATTTAAGTACCTCGAAAGCTGGGTCGATTACACAGGAGAGGTGCAAAATGAGGTCAAGAGAAGAATTGGCATAGCAAACGCTGCTTTCAACAAACTTCAGCCAGTATGAAGATCAAAGAAGTACTCGCTTGCACTAAAGCTGCGACTTCTTAATAGCAATGTTTTGTCTGTGCCATTGTATGCCAGTGAGTGCTGGAAACTAGATGTTAGGACAGAAAAAAGACTCACAGCCTTCGAAAATATGTGCTTGAGACGCATGCTGAATATCAGTTGGCGCCAAAAAGTCAGGAACATTGAGGTCCACAGAAGAACTGGCCAGCCGCTTATTGCTGAAGTGATTAAGAAGATGAGATGGAGCTATTTTGGCCACGTCCTTCGGATGGAGGACTCCAGAATCCCGTACCAGGTTCAACAGTGGCAGTCGCGTGGGCGTCGACAGAGGGCAAGACTGAGAAACACGCTCAGACACACGTACGACCGTGATATACGCAGGGCTCACACATTACCGAGGCTTCGTCGATGCCCTATGTGCCACAGATGGCTCAGGATCTAAGTACTAAGTAGGTAATTTAAAATCAGTTGTTTTGTTTCGTTTGTTAATGTTTGTTTCGTTGTTTGATGTCTGATTTCGTTTTTTTTGTTTTTTTTATCAGTTGTTTTGTTTTGTTTGGTGATGTATTTCATTTTGTATTTTATATACTCCTCAATTTTGAGGGAAAAAAATAAATAAATATTGTATACACCGGGAAATGTTAGGTTAAAAACTTGATGGTCCTCCTTTACTGCTTGTGTCAATAGCATTATGTGAACTTTTACTCTCTCCATTCAACCACAAATCTAAACCGTTCATGCTTAGATGCACTGACTACTTGGACAGAAGGCACCCCTACATACTGTCATTGACAAAAGTAGCTTTTAATTTATTAAAGACTTACATTAAAGCGTCAAAGAGCCAACTTCGTGTATATAAACTAAATTACCGGAAAAAATGAGCATTATTTCAAAAAGACTAAAGGTCTTTGTTGCTTTAGTACATTACCATCAATTTCCTTTAAAATGAGCCATTAAACAGCACTCTAAGATGTTCCAGTACCCCGCTGTCTGAGGAAAAGAAGAAGAAAAAAAAGATGTCGTATATGCAGAATATCGTGGTTGCAATGGCTTGTTTTCGAGCCAGTATATTTCCCTTGTTGTTCAAGCCAAGGGAAGGTAAGTTTCCTATCTAGGGATTTCGGACAAGGCGGTTCTAATAGTGTACTTCGTTTTTTTTATTTGATTTTCGTTTTAGGATTTATGGACTATTTAATTTTTTACTATGGGGCTTGATCGTCTCTTACTAGGTTGCTAGCTACCGCTGCAACCCGGATGTAAAACAAATTTCATCATATACCCTTCATAACACGTTGGGATACATCCCTTATTAAACCCTCTTGTATTGTACTGTATCGGACTGGCGACACTTCTCTACTACTAAGGTCCTTGCGTCGGCCCTGCAGTGTCTTTCTACAACTGGGTTCAAACGCTTGGTCCTGTATTAGCAATCTGAGTTCAGACCCTTTGCACCACCCTGGACTTCACCCTCTTGTCTTGGTAACATATAGTTAAAGTTCTAGCTTTGCACTTTTGCAAAGCTTTTTGAAGTTATCAAGTATTTTGCAGTAGGTTGCATATGGTTGCATCAAGACATGGCTAATTGTAGACAGAGAACGTTTGTTGAGGCTTCACTTGAATGCTAACAAAAAGAAGTTCGTTTTATGCAATGGGTTCAATAACATAGAAACAGATCCAAGAATATCCAACCACCATTTCCGCTCCCTTTATCTCCTAGGGCACCCCCGAAGGCCGAGATAGTACTGAAGTTTTTAAAATTGTTATAATAAACAAAATGATTGAAAACAATAAAATTATTACTCCATAAGTGAAAGATGAAAATCTCAAGGGCAAGATCCACAAATTATAAACAGTTAAGGATAGACCAGTTGAGTGCCAAACGGAGATCATTTGGGGGGGATTTCTGCGTGGGCTCATTTCCTCTACAGTTTTTTAAGAACTAAATTTGCAACATAATTTCCATACAAAAGACAAGAAGAAAAATATCATGCTGAACCCCTTTGAAGTTCTGATCGCAGGGTTTAGCCCCTTTTCCTGACTGCCCAAATCCATCTTTCCCATTCAGAAAAAACATTGTCGACACTTACAGGATGTGTGGAGGGGTGAGAAATGTACTGAGGATAAGCGAAATTTTCCGACCCTAGCGCTTTAAAGACCAAAAATATATAATAAGTCCTAAATTTAGAAGATGCAAGAAATATAGCATTGCCCATTTCTGGCAAAAATGTCTTCTTTGCAAACCATAGCATTTCTCTCTTCCAGAGAATTTTTCCAGGCTCGCTCCGAAGAAAGGAATTCATAGAAGCACCAACAGGCAGGGGGAGGGGGTCAAATGAAACACCTCTTTAAAGAATCAAATTTTTATTTCTTTTTCTGCTGGAGATTCCTTTGGGTCACGGCTAAGCCTCAGCATTGTTTCTGTTTCTGTTCTTTCAAAAAAAAAAGAAAAAGAACAGAACAGAAAGCTGAAACAGGTCAACTGTTTCTGTTCTGTTTTTTTTCCGTTTCTGTTTTTTCCTTTTACCGAGTGCTGTCGGTTACCCTATTGTCTAGCGAATAAAGGTCGGTGAGCTTTTGCGCGGTCAGAGCGTCTGGATAACAGAAGAAGAAAATGAAAAGAAAAGAAACAAGTCAAGCATGGTCTCGAATAACAAGGAATAAACGATCCAGAGAAGGAAACGGTTGGGCGTAATTTTGAATTTGAATATTTGTGAATAAAATAAAGTGATCAGGAAAAGTTAGCCACCCCAGGTCTGAACTGAGCTAAGCCTAAAACCTTAAAAACTCCCTTAAACAGTTCTATCTTCATTCACAAAACAAACATTCATCGTAAAGCTGCCACACCCCTCTCCTCCAAAAATTTTTGTTCTTCTGAGCGGTTGCTGCATGAGCAGGTATCTAATAAGAAGACAAAAGACCGATTTACTTAGGCATTTTTTTTTGCAACTTGAGCACTCTTTTTTTAATATTTTCTACTAAAAAAAAACTTGGAAACACAAAAACCATTTCAAAAAACGATCTTCTATCTTCCATTTGTACCTGCTCAGGCATCAATGATTCGGAAAAAGCAACAACTTTGATCAATCATCTTAAGAATATTGACAAAATAAAGGTGAAGTATCTTTTTCTATATTGCTAACACCCCAAGAAACAAATTATTAGTGAGGAATCTCGAATTGCTGCTTGTCATACAGAAAAAGATTCGCTTTCTGAAATGAGAAGTTGGAAGAACAGCACAATATCCAAAGAAGTTCTGGCAATATCTCAAGGAAATGAACTAGATATATTCGCACTATGATGCTGCGCACCTGTAGAAATCAGATGAAGTTGACAAAGCCGTGTGTAAAAACAGTTCTTGTAGACAAGATACCTCTGTCTGTATTCGACAACAGTGGTATGCGTGGACTTGTTAATACTTTGACCGGTTCCCTGTTCTCTCCATCTCCTTGTACAATCAAAGAGACACGTCTTTCAAGCAATGAAAAATAGAATTACGAAGTTGAAAGCATATATGAGAGAAGCCAAAAAAGTCTTGTTGACCTTTGACTTATACAAGAGGGGGCTACCTGGTAGTAACTGTGCACTACCCCAAGCAAATAAGTGGACAATGGGCCGTCCAGAATTGTTTTTCACGTCAAGCGCTTGAAAGTTAGAAACACAGCTGAAAATGTAATCACAGCTATCAGAGCATCCCTGAAAAAACATGCAACTGAAGACAAAGTATTTTGTATAGTATTAGATTCTAGTCCAAATGTTGTTAAAGCCTGCTACCTTGGGGGGACTGAAAGAACATGATTTAGTCATTGCCTTCATCTTTGTGTAGCCAATGCTCTCAAGTTCTGGGTAGAAATTGACGTAGGGTAAGAAGTTGAATGTGAAGCTGATGACAATGATGATGAACTCGAAGAAGGCTCTAGTAGAGAGCAAGAGACTGATACAGCCGAAGATGGCCTGCCCGATGTCATAGATCAAGATGTTACTAACACCGTAACTGAAATAGATGACGTGTGACAAGTGGACCGAAACCACATGTAACTCTCGAGACAGCATTAGAGACATAGTGCCAATGTAAGTTGCATAAAACTTCGAAGTTACTGAAAAAATCAAATGTCCAACATGACATATTTGAAGGGCTTTGCAAAGACATAGGACTGAGTGGTCATGTACCTCATGACATGAAAGTTTGCTAGAACAGCAAACAAACCATGATTAGTTCCTCCCTCAGAGAAAGTCTTCCCTTAAGAAATTTTATAACATTAATGTTCAAGATATTGAGATCAGAAAACTAGAACTGTCATAGCAGGACGGTTGATTCTTCAGAGCCCATCTAGTTGTTTGTGCTCTTTTGAAGAGGCAACTAAAATTGCCAGTAGATCAACCTATGCAACATTCAGAAAAGCGCACATGCTGGTAAAGGGGATGGTAATCTTCTCCGAGGCAAGATTAGCAAGCCAACTCAAAGATTTTCTCAAGGATCAGCTCTTACTTCAGTTGAAGAAGTACTTTGTTCACAACCCTAAATCCAAACTGGAGCTTTTCCAACGTGCAGCTTACTTCGATCCATTTGCCTATCAACGACTTAGGTGGAAAGAGTGGTGACCAGACAGTCATTCACTAGCTTACTTAGCAGCTCATGTGAGCTCGCTCCCTTAGGTGAGAATAGAAATATGAAACAAACAGAGAGACTGAGTGAAGTTGATCACTAATTGTCTCGGTTTCAAACAAAACAGGACTAACACCATCTGTCAAAAGATCAGATACTACAGCAGATCAGTATACGGGATATATAGTCAAAGCCCATGAAGTGAGAATTCTTGTCTATCTTGTGGAGCGCTGATGAAATTGCTTTAAAGTTGGTCGAGAACAGAGCAAGAAGCTTACAGTACCGTTAACTTAGACCTTGTAACAACTAAAACAAGGTCAGGGAGTTTGCAAAGAAGTGGAAAAGGGTTTATAGTACAAGTCAGTAGAAAAGGTGACTCAAGTAATTTATCAGTGTCTGTATTCAACGAATTTTAGACACCATGGATGCTGCAGTAGATGCAACCTTGTAAAGAGCAAATCTTGGCCCATGGCAATTGAAAATTAAAAATGTGTTTATATGAAACTATTCTATGCAAAAACATTACTTCATGCTGATTCAGGAATGCTAACTAGTACCCACGTTATACTTCACTGTAAATCTTGAGCACAAAAAAATTCTCTTATTTTCAAATAAAAGCTAGAAACCTCTCGAAAATGACGTTGGATCAAAATAAAAGCTACACTATTGTATTCATCAGCCAGGGGAATACAGTCCCCCACCATAAAAACCAAAGAAGGCTGTATTTTACTATGGATAGCAATGGGGGAGGGGGCAGCTTGGGGGAACTTGTTACTTAGGACGAAGTTTGAACCTCAAAACTAATTGGATAAAAAATGTATTGATCATAGTGCAAAATGGATGTTAGCAATGAATTATAGTGTAGTTTGTTTCCATTTCATTCGAGGCTGTTGTGCTATTGCATTTGAAAGACAAGTTTCTTCTTTTCATTTTATATTCCATTGTTTAACATCTTGAGGTGACAAGAATGAAATAGTGCTTTGCCCAGGTCCTCTAATACGTTTTAGAACCACCTGTATAGTCGGGGTTGTGTCGTATGTGCATGGGGTTGATTATTTTTGTTTTTTCTTTCATCTGCTTTTTTCCGTATCTAATTTTCTGAAAAACAGAAACAGCGCCGAGGCTTGGTAATGCCCATTGAGGGGATTGCTTTAGAGGCTGTCCTGGGGTGGGAGTGAAATTATAATAAAAGTGAATTCTGTATTATCAGAATTTTTAAATTTTGTATGATGGCAAGGGTTCTTTGGACAAAACTCAGGAGGAAATGTGGCTCCATTCGGCATGTAGGTATATGTATTATAAACAAAATATATGGGAAAAGATAACATCAAGATTGACAAATAAAATTATAATTTATAAGAAATACTCCATTTATTTTTAAAGAGCCCCTGCATTAACAAATTATCCATTAAATAAGCAAGATAAAAGCAGTGAAGGATAAGTAGGCTGCATCAGGAATGTTCATGCCTTTAACTGCCGCAAAAAAAAAAAAAAAAAAAAAAAAAAAACTTACCTCTTTTTTTTCTCGTTCAAGTCTTTTTCTTTCTTTTTCTTCTCTCAGTGCTTGCAGCCTGGCCTTCTTTTTCTCTAGCTCTGCCTTTCTATCTGCCATGGTAAGTGGTCAATCTGAGGAAATGAAGTATGTACTGTAACAAGCATCTATATATGATTTTCTACTGTGTATTAGCAGTTGTACATTGCAAGTAAACTGGAGAAATAGTACAAGACCAAAAAAAGCACTTTATCAATGCTACACTACTTTCCATAAGAAAACAAACAAGACGAATATTATTTTTGATTAAATTATGTCAAATATAATAAGTTTCTTCATTATTATGCTATCATCCTTTGTAAATGCATTGTTTCCAACAAGTGACACACTTGTTACTTGAATTACAAGTAAAGCTTCTAGGGCTTAGTAACTGCTTTATGTTTGTAATAGTGTTTTCTTTTAGTATTAATAAATTGATTGATTGAATCATTGACTGTACTTAAATAATTTATATTTTTTAAGGTCCAAATATAATTGAAACTAAATGAAAAAACCTAAGATGATTTGGAGTCCAAGCAGGGAAAATGTTCATGACTAGCTAAATGGATATTTTGCCAGCAAGATTACATAAACGTGATGAGTACCGTATATACTTTACTTGACTTCAGTGTATAGAGAATGGAGGTGCTAATGGGGGGGGGGGCAGGAGGGATTCAATTGCCATCTCTTTAGATTTTGAAAATGCCTTTTTTTGGTGCCTTCATAAAAAATATCCACCACCTCCCCACAAATTTTCTGGTTCGTAAGTAAAAGGTATAATTACCTTTATTTGTCCCCAGGGTGCACTTTTCTGGGCAAAGGTTGTAGCTTCATTAGGGTTGATGCTTTGGGTGAGTCAACCATGGATGACACCTGCATATCTTTCTGCATGGTCTTCCACTTGGATGCTTCCAGGTGTTTGCAGTTGGGTCAAAATCAAAGATGAGTTGTGAGGGTGTTTGAGCTGACAGGCAAGGCAGATGACCATAACAAAACAGTAAGCAAGACCCAAGGTACCCCGACGGGTATGTAATTTAAAAGGCAATAGACTCTCCAAGTTCCATACCTTTCAAACATTCTGACAAGCTAAGTTTCATAAAGGTTTCTTGTCTGGACAGTAACTACCTTCATTGTCTGGGTCATTGGCCATATCTCTGACAAGTCTGGCATAAGCAGAGTATAGTAGCATAGCCCAAAAAAGCAGATTATGCTTGTGTGCTGGTGAGGCAGCTGATTTGCAGTTTGTGAAATATTGCTCTGAGAAGAAAAATGGAAACTACATTTGCCTTTGCTACCCTTACTGATACCTCTTCATCTTGATTTTCATTCGAGCAGACAATGAACTGCTGGACTATCTCAACATTCTGGTCACACAGTTCTAAATATGTCCAGGAGCCAGTTGGTGCTATGTCAACAGGCATTATCTTGGTATTACACCAGTTTACTTTTGGACCAAGCTTTTCTGCAACAGAGGCCAGTGTATCCAGTGCAGTTTTAAGCTCAGAAACACTTTAACACATTAATACCAGGTCATCAGCAAACTCGACATCCAACAGAACTGTCCCAGCAAAATCAATGCCATAAAGGAACAGTAAACAATTAAAACAACAATTAAGTTTACGAAATAAATTTTCAGACATAAGACTATTTGAGTTTTCCTCATTTGCTGGAAAAAGCAAATGTATTTAAATTAAAAAACATTTTTGTTTAGACTACCATAACCTTGGTAACTACAGAAAAATAACAGAACTTTAACGGATATTTTAGAAAAATTACTTTGGTAATAACAGAAAAACATATTCATCAAATTTAGCAAAGGACCAGATGGGTTCAACCCCACCCCTAAGAAAACATAGGGTTCTGCTCTAGAATATTTGAGAAACACAATATTTCGAGCCCCCCCTCCCCCGGATACTCTAGAACTAAATGCCTATGCTTCAGAGGATCTTCCACATGTACCCAACAAAAATGCACTAAAAGGAGTATAAGAAAATGAAAAGAAAAACAAAAAGGGCAGAGACAAAAATCACACACAATTCTTGACAATTTTAACTTTCAAGCACTCATTAAGCATCCAGTTCCACTTCCAAAATTTCTGTAAGGATATATGGACTACCTAATTAGTCCATTCACCTCTTTGACTTCACAAAATATCTTCAGATAAAAATATCCAACTTTGACATACCCAATTTCAGGGAAATCGAAAATAATACTTCAAATCTTTTCGTTTTTTAAGACTTTATAGTTTGGCCTGCTATTTGCATGCTGGAGAAAAATTTTCAGAAATTTTTAACAACATACACCCTTTTAAAAATCTGGACACAAATAGAAGTGTTTTATTTAGTTTCATACCTCCTCTAGTTGACCTGAAATAGTAAACTTGATCCCATTTAAAAAAAAATATATTTACTTTCTTTGATAGCTTGGATACACTTATGCTATTCTGATTTTTTGATTTGTTTAAATTTTAAGAGCAGAAGTACCCCCGAAAGTTTGAACATAATACCCTCAGTTGTTCTTGGGATACTGCTGAGATGCCTTATTGGGAATTATCATTAAAACAGTGCATTTTGATTCAATCTTAAGGCAAAATTTAGTTTTTAAACATAATGGGCAAATGAGAGGGTGGGCGTGGGAAGGGGATTAGTTGCCCTCCTATCACTTTCGATTATAAAAAGGGCATTAGCTCTTTCTATTTTCAATCAAATGAGCCCTTTTCGAAGTTCCTACGATAACTCCTTTGATACTTAGTTCTCTGGCCTAAACAAAATAAAAAAATAATAATAATACAGTGTACCCATATCGATCTTTACTATGAAAATGTCAACCCTTCCAATCAACTTTGACTATTATAAAAGGCATAAATTACACATAATTACGATGAGGGAAGACCGGCGGCGGCGGGGCCAAAAACAGCACGCCGCGCCACCGGTAAGATGTCGGCGGCGCACCGCCGGCGTGATCAATGTTGACTGCAAACATTAATGTTTTCATCAGTGTTTCTCAAATCACAGCTTGAATTTACAACAGATTCGAGCCTATTCATGAGTTCAAAAATTCACAAGTCGCTGCCTGGAAACTGGTCTTCTTCGTTATTCATCAAGAGAAGTAGAAATGTGGTAGAAACAAAATGGCTGTGGCGTGTCAGAACCCTTGCATAATACGAGTAGTTGAAGTATCTATTAGTTATGTATTCTTAACATAAATAATTATCAAAATTAGTAGTTTTTTTCATCGAGCATTACTGCATATACAACTTCAAATACCGTATCACAAAATTCGTCAGTTATCTGGGTAAAAACTTTGAATATAACTTTGAACTTGGAAGCTTAATTTTTCATAATGCCCTTTGCCTATATCTGTTTTGTCACCTTTAAAACAGTTGAAATGGGCGACTTTGATATTGATTGTTTTTTTTGCTCTTTTGGATTCTTAGAAAGACTTCTTGTGTTAAAAACTGGTTTTTAATTACAATTTAAAAAAATGCATTTTAAAGTTTTTTGGCTTCTTTATAGAATATATGTCATGTAGGCTAAGGCTGAACTGCTGCTTTTTTATTGCTTTTGGCTACTCTTTTGGATATTATTCGTTTTTTTTTCTTTTGAGGATTCATTCCAAATTATAAATTGATAAATACCTAATATCAGCAAATTATAAACTGCATCTAAAAGGAGTAAATTTATCAAATTGAAAAATACATGATGAACACTTCACATGAGAACACTTCAATTACAACGAAACAAAAAACAACTTAATGGTTTATTCGGTATGAAGAAAAATTAAATGCCAGCTATTTTCTGATAAAAAATGAAAAGCTCATCCGTTTTAAATGTAATTAAATTGAAATAATATGCAGACTGAAGTAGCTCCAGGAAGATGTTAAGATTTTCATCCTAGTTCGTCACTTTTAATCCAAGCAAAATGTTAGGACACTTAGTATCAGTTATTGAGTTTAAGCTTTGATTTCCAAATGCTGACAAAAATTACCAAATTTAAGAAAGTCGCAACAATAACTCACCTGTGGTCAAAATACTCAAAGACTCCTCTTAGATTCCCACCCTGGCTCAAAGCTTCTGTTATGGTCATTTCCATGGAAATCTCCAAAGAGTTTCTTTTTAAAATAGCTTTCAAGCGTAGTTAGGGATATTTAGCCTTTTTTTGCTTTTCTTCAAAGCTTTGAAAAAAGTGTTATAATATTCCAAATGTTACATTTGTTATATTTGTGCATATTTTTGGTAATCATTTGTGGGGTGATCGAATTTTTCAAACCACTGTAGATACGTAAGAACGTTGCTACATCTAGTACCCTGAGGTCATAAGACTGTCAAAGACTCCTCCTTGAACCTCCCAAATTGAAAGCTTTTATTATGACCTGGCCTTTTAATGTAACTTGGGCACTGGACCAAGGGCGCCATTGTCACTCGAGCGCAATGTTAGGGGGGGATGTCGATATCGCTTTCCTCACACCAATTCGTTTTAGTGTGAATCTGCCTGGTACTTATGAATGAATGTTTTCAAATTAAACCCGTTTTTTCATCAATAAGAAAAAAAAAACGGGTTGGACGCATATGTCCCTTTCGCTTTGGACGATAAAACCATGCAAGTGCTGTATCAAGTATAACTCACGAAAATCTTGTTAATTTTTGTCAACTTTTCAACTTTTTGGCATCCCTGCTTTCTATGAAAAAAAAATCAAGGTACTATCACTTAAATATAATAAACCCCTATGCCCCCCCCCCCTATGGATACTATCTTGATAAGACACCGTCTCTGCTTTAAATAAATAAAAATAATTAACTTATTGGCACCCCTGCTTTCAAAAAAAAATCGAGGTAGTATCATTTAAATATGATAGCTCACTACCCCCCCCCCTCTCTGGATACCACCTTGATGAAATGCCGTCTCTGCTTTAAATTAAAAAAAAAGCTTTTTGGGATCCCTGCTTTCAATAAAAAAAAATCGAGATATTATCATTTAAATGTAATACCCCCCTACCCCCCCCCCTCTGGATACAACCTTGATAGGACACCGTCTCAGCTTTCATTAGAAAAATAAGTTACTTAATAATTAACTAGGTCACTATATGGTTCAAACAAACACGCAAAATAACGTTAAACAGCTTAGTGTTCCTTGAAAAAAATTGAGGGTATGAGTAAAGGGGTACAAAGACAACAACAAAAAGGTCGAATTATTCAGATATACCTCAAATTATTGGAAAACTGAGTCATAGATTCGTCGTGGCATTCAATAAGATCCAAAGAATCTAATTAAAAGGGAGCACACACAAAAGCCAAATTAGGCCAGTAGCCTATGAGAAATTGCAAAAAAATCCAAGACAATGAAAAATTCTTAATGGGGGGCCCTGGGTCTATCAAAATATTTCAATGGTTTCCCACGGAATTTGATACCATTTTCTTCTGTCTCCACTTTAAATGAAAAAAATAATTATCCTTTTGGCACCCCTGCTTTCAATGAAAAAAAATAAGGTATTATCACTTAAAAATGATAGCCCCCTATCCACCCCCCTATAGGCAATAATTTACAATTTATTTATGAGTCATATTTTTCGGGTAGCTTCCAAAAAATCAGTATTAAACATTCAGGCGTTCAACAATTGAGTATTAAACATTAAGAAAATCTTAGCTAAAAACAGCAAAAAAAAAAAAAAAAGTCTGCAAACCTACAATTCAGCTGTAGAAACAATCTGTCGGCTGTCAATTTCAAAATCCAACTGAAGGCTGAAGCTGTATAGTAGTGAATTCGTTCTATAATTCTATTCGACTTGAAAATAAAATTCTTGACTACAAACGATGTTAGAAATGGCGATTGGGAAACTACATTCGAAATGATTTAACCTCATTTCATAAAGACGATACTATTTTTTGTCAACTTATGAAGAACTGTGTATATTGTAATATTTGCAATTGCATATTGCATCTGTCTGGTTTTTATGCAAAGTAACAAAAGAGACGAAAATTCATGAACAAGAAAGTAGTGAAGAATTATGGTATGCAAAGTAATATTTGGCAGGGAAAGTCACTGGTGATAAATCGCTAGGGGTGGTACCGTGAGTGCGTGATTTTCGGGGATTCGGGGAACCAATTTTTTTTTCGGGGTGACGCATAGATTTTCGGGGAAATACCCGAAAATTCGGGGATAGTGCAAACCCTTTTTGATTTCTAATCAGGAAAATCGAAATACTAAACAACACGAGAAGGAAAAGCTCCGACTTTGCGGTTGACGCAATAAAGAATTGCCGAAAAATTAATTTGAAGTCGACTGAACGCCGCCGCCTCTGTCGGCGGCGGCACGCCTTCGGCGCGCCGGCGGCGTTACGACACTTCGGCGGCGTTCGACCGGACCTCTCGTCGGCGGCGTTCGGTCGATCCGCCGGCGCGGCGCCGGGGTCTAGTGTTAGTTGCTCTCCAATCACTTTCAACTATTAAAAAAGGCACTAGCCTTTTCAATATCCGATCAAATGAGCCTTTTTGAAGTTTCTATGACAACTCTTTCAATAAAAATCTTATATGTCCCCAGGGCATAACTTACAACCCTTGCCCAGAGGACTGAGGAGGAGGGGGGGGTTGTCATCCTCAAAGAACTAATTTCCAGAATTTTCAACTACATGGAAGAAAATTGCTATCTCAAAATTTTGATTTGATGTGTTTGGGAAAATGGTGGGCATGAGAGGGGGGTTAGTTGCCCTAAAATCACTTTCGACTATTAAAAAGGGCACTAGCCCTTTCAATTTCCAATCAAATGAGCCCTTTTTGAAGTTTCTACAACGACGCTGTCTATAAAAACCTTATATGCCCCAGGGCATAACTTACAACCCTTGCCCCGAGGGCTGTGACAGGGTTGTCATCCTCAAAGACATGATTTCTGGACATTTCAACTAAGTTGAACAAATTGGTTATCTCAAAATTTTGACTGGATGTGTTCGGAGAAATGGTGGGAATGAGAGGGGGGTTACTTGCCCTCCATTCACTTTTGACCACTAAAAAGGGCACTAGCCATTTCAATTTCCAATTGAATGAGCCCTTTTTGAAGTTTCTATGACAACACTTTCTATAAAAATCTTATATGCCCCACGACATAACTTACAACCCTTGCCCTGAGGCTGTGGGGGGGGGGGGTTGTCATCCTCAAAGATCTAATTTCCAGAACTTTCAACTGCATTGAACAAAATGGCTATATATTTAATAGCCATTATAAGAATAATGGCCATATAATAGCCATATAAATTTCTATAAGAAAAACCATATATGCCCCTAGGGCATAACTTACAACCCTTGCTCTGAGGGCTGTGGGGAGAGTGTGATCCTCGAAAACATAATTTCCAGACTTTTTATCTATGTCAAACAAAATGATTATCTCAAAATTTTGATTGGATGTGTTTGGGGAAATGGTGGGTGTAAGAGAGGTGTTAGTTATCCTCCAATCACTTTCGACTATTAAAAAGGGCATAAGCCCTTCTAATTTCCACTTGGAACTTTCTACAACATCACTATCTATAAAAACCTTATATGCCCCCAGGGCATAACTTACAACCCTTGCCCTGAGGGCTATGAGGGGGTTATCATCCTCAAACACCTAATTTCTAAAATTTTTAACTATGTTGAACAAAATGGCTATCTCAAAATTTTTATTGGATGTGTTTGGGGAAAGGTGGGCGTGAGAGGGGGGTTAGTTGCCCTCCAATCACTTTTGACTATTAAAAACAGCACTAGCCCTTTTAATTTCCAATCGAATGAGCCCTTTTTCAAGTTTCTACGACAAAGCTTTCAATAAAAAACTTACATGCCCCCAGGGCATAACTTACAACCCTTACCCTGAGGGCTGTGGGGGGAGTGTCATCCTCAAAGATATAATTTCTGGATCTTTCAACTACTTTGAACAAAATGGCTATCTTAAAATTTTGATTGGATGTGTTTGGATAAATGGTGGGCACGGAAGGGGTGTTAATTGCCTTCCAATCACTTTCGACCATTATAAAGGGCACTAGCCATTTCAATTTCCAATCAAATGAGCCCTTTTTGAAGTTTCTATGAAAACACTTCCTATGAAAATCTAATATGCCCCCAGGACATAACTTACAACCTTTGCCCTGAGGGCTGTGGGGGGGGGGGTCATCCTCAAAGACCTAATTTCCAGAACTTTTTAGCTATGTCAAGCAAAATGGTTACCTCAAAATTTTTATTGAATGTGTTTGGGGAAATGGTGGGTGTGAGAGGGGTGTTAGTTATCCTCCAATCACTTTCAACTATTAAAAAGGGCATAAGCCTTTCTAATTTCCAATTGAATGAGCCCTTTTGGAAGTTTCTAAAACATCACTATCTATAAAAACCTTCTATGCTCCCAGGGCATAACTTACAACCCTTGCCCTGAGGGCTCTGAGGGGGTTATCATCCTAAAAGACCTAATTTCTAAAACTTTTAACTATGTTGAACAAAATGGCTATCTCAAAATTTTTATTGGATGTGTTTGGGGAAAGGTGGGCGTGAGAGGCGGGTTAGTTGCCCTTCAATCACTTTTGACTATTGAAAACGGCACTAGCTTTTTTAATTTCCAATCGAATGAGCCCTTTTTCAAGTTTCTACGACAAAGCTTTCAATAAAAACCTTACATGCCCCCAGGGCATAACTTACAACCCTTACCCTGAGGGCTGTGGGGGGAGTGTAATCCTCAAAGATATAATTTCTGGACCTTTCAACTACTTTTAACAAAATGGCTATCTTAAAATTTTGTTTGGACGTGTTTGGATAAATGGTAGGCATGGAAGGGGTGTTAGTTGCCTTCCAATCACTTTCAACTATTAAAAAGGGCACAGCCATTTCAATTTCCAATCAAATGAGCTCTTTTTGAAGTTTCTATGACAACACTTTCTATAAAAATCTTATATGCCCCCACAACATAACTAACAACCCTTGCCCCGAGGGCTGTGTGGGGAGGGGGGGGGGTCACCCTCAAAGACCTAATTTCCAGAACTTTCAACTACACTGAACAAAATGGCTATCCCAAAATTTTGATTGAATGTGTTTGGGGAAAAGATGGGCGTGAGAGGGGGGTTAGTTGCCCTCCCATTACTTTTGACTACTAAAAAGAGCACTAGCCCTTTGAATTTCAAATCGAATGAGCCTTTTTTGAAGTTTCTATGACAACACTTTCCATAAAAGCCTTATATGCCCCCAGGGCATATCTTACAACCCTTGTCCTGAGGGCTGTGGGGAGAGTGTAATCCTCAAAAATTTAATTTCCAGACTTTTTAGCTATGTCAAACAAAATGGCTATCTCAAAATTTTGATTGGATGTGTTTGGGGAAAGTCCTTTTGGAAGTTTCAACAACATCACTATCTATAAAAACCTTATATGCCCCCAGGGCAAAATTTACAATCCTTCCCCTGAGGGCTCTGAGGGGTTATCATCCTCAAAGACCTGATTTCTAAAACTTTTAACTACGTTGAACAAAATGGCTATCTAAAATTTTCATTGGATGTGTTTGGGGAAAGGTGGGCATGAGAGAGGCGTTAGTTGCCCTCAAATCACTTTTGAAAATTTAAAACAGCACTAGCCCATTGAATTTCTAATCGAATGAGCCCTTTTTCAAGTTTCTATAACAAAGCTTTCAATAAAAACCTTACAGCCTATGCCCCCAGGGCATAACTTAGAACCCCTACCCTGAGGGCTGTGGGGGGGGGGGGAGTGTCATCCTCAAAGATATAATTTCTTGACCTTTCAACTACTTTGAACAAAATGCCTATTTCAAAATTTTGATTGGATGTATTTGGATAAAAAGTAGGCGTGTAAGGGGTGTTAGTTGTCTTCCAATCACTTTCAACTATTAAAAAGGGCACTAGCCATTTCAATTTCCAATCATATGAGCCCTTTTTGAAGTTTCTATGACAACGTTTTCTATAAAAATCTTACAAGCCCCCAGGGCATAACTTACAGCCCTTGCCCCTAGGGCTGTGGGGGGGGGGTGTCATCCTCAAAGACCTAATTTTCAGAACTTTAAACTACACTGAACAAAATGGCTATCCCAAAATTTTGATTGGATGTATTTGGGGAAAAGGTGGGCGTGAGAGTTAGTTGCCCTTCCATTACTTTTGACTATTGAAAAGGACACTAGCCCTTTGAGTTTCGAATCGAATGAACCTTTTTTGAAGTTTCTATGACAATACTTTCTATAAAAACCTTATATGCCCCAGGGTATAACTTACAACCCTTGCCTTGAGGGATGTGGGGGGGGGGGGGGGGGTGTCATCCTCAAAGACCTAATTTCCAGAACTTTTTAGCTATGTCAAGCAAAATGGTTACCTCAAAATTTTGATTGGATGTGTTTGGGGAAATGGTGGGTGTGAGAGGGGTGTTAGTTATCCTCCAATCACTTTCGACTATTAATAAGGGCATAAGCCTTTCTAATTTCCAATCGAATGAGCCCTTTTGGAAGTTTCTACAACATCACTATCTATAAAAACCTTATATGCCCCCAGGGCATAACTTACAGCCCTTGGCCTGAGGGCTCTGAGGGGGTTATCATCCTCAAACACCTAATTTCTAAAACTTTTAACTATGTTGAACAAAATGGCTATCTCAAAATTTGTATTGGATGTGTTTGGGAAAGGTGGGCGTGAGAGGGGGGTTAGTTGCCCTCCAATCACTTTTGACTATTAAAAACAGCACTAGCCCTTCTAATTTCCAATTGAATGTGCCCTTTTTCAAGTTTCTACGACATAGCTTTCAATAAAAACCTTACATGCCCCCAGGACATAACTTACAACCCTTACCCTGAGGGCTGTGGGGGGAGTGTCATCCTCAAAGATATAATTTCTTGACCTTTCAACTACTTTGAACAAAATGGCTATTTTAAAATTTTGATTGGATGTGTTTGGATAAATGGTGGGCATGGAAGAAGTGTTAGTTGCCTTCCAATCACTTTCAACTATTAAAAAGGGCACTAGCCATTTCAATTTCCAATCAAATGAGCCGTTTTTGAAGTTTCTATGACAACACTTTCCATAAAAGCCTTATATGCCCCCACAACATAACTAACAACCCTTGCCCCAAGGGCTGTGGGGGAGGAGGGGGGGGGGGGTTGTCATCCTCAAAGACCTAATTTCCAGAACTTTCAACTACATTGAACAAAATGGCTATCCCAAAATTTTGATTGGATGTGTTTTGGGAAAAGGTGGGCGTGAGAGGGGGGTTAGTTGCCCTCTCATTACTTTTAACTATTAAAAAGAGCACTAGCCCTTTGAATTTCAAATCGAATGAGCCTTTTTTGACATTGAGTCAAAAAAGTGTTTGGGGAAAAGGTGGGTGTGAGAGGGGGGTTAGTTGCCCTCCCATTACTTTTGACTACTAAAAATAGCACTAGCCCTTTGAATTTCAAATCGAATGAGCCTTTTTTGAAGTTTCTATGAGAACACTTTCCATAAAAGCCTTATATGCCCCCAAGGAGGGCACAACTTAGAACCCTTACCCTGAGGGCTGTGGGGAGAGTGTAATCCTCAAAAATTTAATTTCCAGACTTTTTAGCTCTGTCAAACAAAATGGCTATCTCAAAATTTTGATTGGATGTGTATGGAGAAAGTCCTTTTGAAAGTTTCAACAACATCACTATCTATAAAAACCTTATATGCCCCCAGGGCATAACTTACAACCCTTGCCCTGAGGGCTCTGAAGGGTTATCATCCTCAAAGACCTAATTTCTAAAACTTTTAACTACGTTGAACAAAATGGCTATCTAAAATTTTCATTGTATGTGTTTGGGGAAAGGTGGGCATGAGAGAGGGGTTAGTTGCCCTCAAATCACTTTTGAAAATTTAAAACAGCACTAGGCCATTGAATTTCTAATCGAATGAGCCCTTTTTCAAGTTTCTACAACAAAGCTTTCAATAAAAACCTTACAGCCTATGCCCCTAGGGCATAACTTAGAACCCTTACCCTGAGGGCTGTGGGGGGGGGGAGTGTCATCCTCAAAGAAATAATTTCTTGACCTTTCAACTACTTTGAACAAAATGGCTATCTCAAAATTTTGTTTTGATGTGTTTGGATAAAAAGTAGGCATGTAAGGGGTGTTAGTTGTCTTCCAATCACTTTCAACTATTAAAAAGGGCACTAGCCATTTCAATTTCCAATCATATGAGCCCTTTTTGAAGTTTCTATGACAATGTTTTCTATAAAAATTTTATATGCCCCCCGGGCATAACTTACAGCCCTTGCCCTGAGGGCTGTGGGGGTTGTCATCCTCAAAGATTTAATTTCCAGAACTTTCAACTACACTGAACAAAATGGCTATCTCAAAATTTTGATTGGATGTGTTTGGGGAAAAGGTGGGCGTGAGAGGGGGGTTAGTTGCCCTCCCATTACTTTTGACTATTAAAAAGGGCACTAGCCCTTTGAATTTCGAATCGAATGAGCCTTTTTTGAAGTTTCTAGGACAACACTTTCTATAAAAACCTTATATGCCCCAGGGTATAACTTACAACCCTTGCCTTGAGGGCAGTGGTTGAGTGTCCTCAAAAATATAATTTATACCTGGAAATCAACTATGCTAAACAAAATGGCTATCTCAAGATTTTGATTGGATTTGTTTGGGGAAATGGTGGGGATGGAAGGGGTGTTAGTTGCCTTCCAATCACTTTTGACTTAAAAAGTGCACAAGTCACTCCAATTTCCAATTGAATGAGCCCTTTTTGAAGTTTCTACAACAACTCCTTTGATATAAAGGGCCCTGGTCTTAAGTGCACTCACTTTCAACTTTTGACTATTAAAAAGGGCACTAGCCCTTTGAATTTCCAATCGAATGCACTCTTTTTAAGTTTCTACAACAAAGCTTTCAATAAAAACCTTATATGCCCCACAGCATAAATTGTAACCCTTGCCCTGAGGGCTCTGAGGGGGAGGGGATGGCATCCTCAAAGACTTGAATTTCCAATTGAATGAGCCATTTTTCGAGTTTCTACAACAAAGGTTTCAATGAAAACCTTATATGCCCCCAGGGCATAACTAATAACCTTTGCCCTGAAAAATGTGGGGGGAGTGTCCTGCTCAAAGGTATAATTTCTAGAACTTTCAACTATATATAAATAAAATGGCTATCTCAAAATTTTGATTGGATGTGTTTGGGGAAAGAGTGTTAGTTGCTTTCCAATCACTTTTGACTATTAAAAAGGGCACTATCCATTTCAATTTCCAATCAAATGAGCCCTTTTTGAAGTTTCTATGACAATGTGTTCTATAAAAACCTTATATGCTCCCAGGGGATAAATTACAATGCTTGAACTGAGTGCTGTGGGGGGGGGGGGTGTCATCCTCAAAGACCTAATTTCCAGAACTTTCAACTACATTGAACAAAATGGCTATCTCAAAATTTCGATTGGATGTGTTTGGGGAAGAGGTGGGCATGAGAGGCGGGTTAGTTGCCCTCCAATCACTTTTGACTATTAAAAAGGGCACTAGCCCTTTGAATTTCCAATCAAAAGAGCCTTTTTCAAAGTTTCTATGACAATGCTTTCTATAAAAAAACATTACACACCCCCAGGGCATAACTTACAACCCTTGCCCTGACGGGTGTGGGGAGTGTCCTCCTCAAAAACATAATTTCTATTTGGACCAGATGTGTTTTGGGAAATGGTGGGCATGGAAGGGGTGTTAGTTGCCTTGCAATCACTTGTGACTATTAAAAATGGCACAAGCCACTCCAATATCCAATTGAATGAGCCCTTTTCAAAGTTTCTACAACAACTTCTTCAATATAAAGTGCCCTGGTCTAAAGGAAAATAAATGATAGGGATGCAAAAAATGGTGGATGCAAAGTGAAAACAGTTATGATAAAAAATTGAATAACAAAGAACCTAGACACTTCTTGGTCATACCCCCCTGGAAAAGAAATTACTGTGAAAAACAAACTCATATAAATATATAAGCCTCACCTGTGAATAATTTCCAAAATCTGGATAACTAACCTAAGACACGTCATCTTTCTCTCCTTATTATTTATTCCCTTGGGAATCAACGTCACTGTTGGCGTGTTTCTGGTATTTGTTGTTGTTGGACGCTGAATACGGTGAATAAGGCGCTACCTACCACGTTGAAAGTGAAATTCCCTAAAGTCCCAGTGTTGCCACTTGCAGGAGAATCCCACAAAAAAATGGCACCAAAAAAGAGACAACGTGAGAGCCCCGTAAAAGGACAAGATAAGTGCCCGGGATGTGCAAAAAGCCTGGACGAGAACTCGCAAGCCGTCAACTGCGACAAATGTCCTAACTGGTTTTGTATTGAGTGCCTAGGATTAAGTGATGAACAGTACGTCCTGCTAGAGAAAATGAATCGTACAATGACCTGTGAATGGAGCTGCCCCCGGTGCATCTTGAACAAGCCTGTGCGCGACGCCGACACCCTAACCAAAGCCATCGAATCTTTCAAATCAGAGGTGCGAGAGGACATTGCTAGCATAATGACCACAGTCAACAAGGGTCTCAGAGAGATTCACGATGAACTTGCCACAAAATGCAATGTTCTCGAGGTAAAAGCAATTGTTGAATCGGCAATTACCGCTCAAGTGACGGGGCTTGCACCAGATGCACTAGACGAATATATACGCCGTACAGTCAGAAGTGAGCAAGACAGGCAGAGACGCAAACTTAACGTCGTCGGATACGGGATTCTGATCCAAGCAAGTGATGAAGACTTCCTTGCCAAATACTTCCAGGACAACTACAAACTAGCGACCAAAGTCTTCAACGTGAAAAGACTACCAGCCTCGGCCCCCACGGCCGGACAACCACTGCGACACCCACCAGTCCTATTCACGGTGGCCAGCTTCACTGACAAGAAGCTTATCCTGGATGCGTCCTACCAGCGTAAAGACCCGATTCGATTCTATGGCGACAGCTCCAAAGAAGATCGCAACGCTAGAAAAGCCTTGTTGGAAGAGATGAAGAAAAGACAGGCGAACGGAGAAACAGACCTAGTGATAAGAAAGGGCAAAATCACAAAAAACGGTCAAACTCGAGCAATTCTGATGGAGAGCTGCTTGAGCATGCAAGAATAACCACAACCTCCAACCGTCTCGTCCCCCTTGTAAATAGTTCATGTGTGAGTGATAATAACGATGTAAACGCAAGTTTGTGTAAATGTATGAACAGTGAATTAACAGTTACGTCCCTATGCCCTTCTGCCTCGTCCCTCATTAGCAGCTCTGTGTACCTAAGCTGCAATTCACCCACTTCAACTGAAAGTGAGAATATTAGTGAGCAGAATAAAAACTCGCCCAGACACACCCAAAAACTTGTGAACATTATGACGGCAAACGTTGATGTTATTACCAACAAGATGCCGGAGCTGGCAACAGTGCTCCAACTAAGTAAGATAGACATTGCAACTCTGACAGAAATTTGCCCCAAGAACTCAAGATTTCAACTGACAGAAGACTCAATCTGCCCCTCTGGATACAACATCTTCAGCAATCTGTCTGATCCAAACTGCAGAAGAGGAGTGGCTGTTCTAGCTTCCAAAGAATTCCAGGTAAAAGAAATTTCTGTCCCAAATTCTTACTTACCTTGGGTTGAAGCTACATGGGTCTCCCTGTCCCTACCTAACGAAATTTGTCCTAAGCTCAATTTACAGGAGCCCCAGCAGCCCTTGCCAGCTGTCCTCTGAAAGAGCAATTGCTGAAATGATGCAATTCATACTATGCAATTACCCAAAGGCAACCCTGCTCATGACAGGGGACTTCAACCTCCCAAATGTGTCTTGGGTAGATGGCCAAGGTATGACCAAGTCAAGCCCTGAACAAAACCCATTAGTACAAGCCCTCTCCAACAACTTTCTGTACCAAACAGTAACTATGCCCACAAGAATGCGCCCAGGACAAAATCCCTCCATACTGGACCTAGTCATAACAAATGACCCAGAAAAGGTGATCAACACACACACTCTCAGTCCAATTGGCTCAAGTGACCACATGCCAGTTCTTTCATCTTTTCAACTCAACTCCAAACCATCAAAATATACCAAGCAATCCTTTACAAATTACAAGATGATGGTGGAGGAACTGTTAGATGCTAACCTGGAAACACTTATATCAGAAGATGTCAAAGCCTCATGGCTAACTCTAAAAAAGACCTTACTAGAGAGCCAAGCCAAACACACCAGCATAACATGGAAAAAGAAACCCAAAACTCTACCTTTCCTCACCCCAAAAATCAAGAAACTACACAACAGGAAGAGAAAACTTTGGGAGAAGTACACGAAACAAAAGACTACAGCTTTGTACGAGCAGTACAAAACAGCAAGGAACCTCCTCAGAAAAGAAACTAGAAAACTGACCTCAAACTATGAAGAACGACTGGCCAAAAACGTTAAGGAAAACCCAAAAGTATTCTGGAAATACATCTCCCATAAGAAGCCAGGCAGACACTCTGTACCAGACCTGGTAAACAACAACTCTTTATCCTCTTGCCCCTCTGAAAAAGCAAACCTGCTTAGCCTCAGTGTTCTCCATGGATGACCCCCAATCAACCCCCCCCACCAGCAGAACAGGCTCACACTCTCTTCCCGATGGTACACTCACCAGTCACAATCAAAGAAGTAACAAAACAGCTTAAGGACATCGATCCCAACAAATCGACGGGACCTGATGGTCTCAGCCCACGACTGATGAAGGAATTAAGCCCTGCAATATCAGCCCCACCGGTAAAACTATTCAATCTATTGCTGACACAAGGAAAGCTTCCAGGGGACTGGAAGAAGGGAATAGTCATCCCAATTCACAAGAAGGGTAGCAAAACGTCTGCAGCAAACTACAGACCTATCAGTCTCACATGTGTGGCATGCAAGGTCATGGAGAGAATCATAAACAAGCGTATCATTAACCATCTTGAGGCCAACTCACTTATCAGCAGTAGTCAGCATGGTTTTCGCTCAAAGAGATTGGTGGACACAAACCTTCTTGAGTCATATAGTCTTGTAACTGACCTACTAGAGAGAGGATTACCTGTGGATATAATATTGTTGGACCTAGCCAAAGTATTTGACAAGGTTTGTCACCAATACCTCATTCACAGGCTACTTACTCTATCTCTTAGTCCACAAGTAGTCAGTTGGACTGAGGACTTTCTGAGGGACAGAACACAGCAAGTGAAAGTGACAACCGGACCAAACAGCCACGTCCTTTCTGAAGAAATCAAAGTCACTAGTGGGGTTCCCCAGGGCAGCGTCCTGGGCCCACCCTGTTCAACATCTACATAAATGAGCTACCCCTCATCACCAGCAACAAAAACACCCTATATGCAGATGATTCAAAACTCATAGGTCCTGCCAACACCTCTTCTTCCATCCAATCCCTCCAAACTGATCTCAACCACATCTGCTCTTGGGTCAAAAGATGGCTGCTGGAATTCAATGCAGAAAAATGCAAGATCATACACTTCGGACACAAAAACCCCAAACATCAGTACCTCATGACCCAAAATTCTGGAAGTCACCACACAATTGAGCCTGTCCAAAAGGAGAGAGACCTTGGCGCGATTGTTGACTCCCAGTTGAAATTCAGCTCCCACTCACAGAACGTCTCAGCCAATGCTAGTAGAGCCCTAGGCATCATCAAACACTGCATCACCAGCAGGAGTAAACACATAATCACCAAACTCTACAAAGGATTGGTAAGACCTAGACTGGAGGTGGGGACAATACTGGCCACCCCTTGATTCAAAAAGGACAAGGCAGTTCTTGAGCAAATCCAACAAAGGGCCACTAAGATGATTGCCGGCATGGAAAACAAGACATACAGTGAACAGCTGAAGGAACTCAACCTCCCCTCCTTAGTATACAGACGGAAACGTGGAGACATGATCCAGGTGCACAAACTCCTCTCAACCAATTGAGAAAATGAGATCCTGGAGATCAACACCTCCCACAAAATATGAGGACACCCTAGACAAATCCGCAAACATCACGCTACAACTGGAGCAAGATGCAATTTCTTCTCAAATTGGATCAAGAACCTCTGGAACAACCACAAGGAGGACACTGTTGCTGCTGAATCAACAGATGCTTTCAAATGCCACCTGGATGCTGAGTGGAAAGATACACCATGGAAGTTTGACTGGGAAGCACCAGAATCTTCCACCAGAACTTAACCAACTACAACAGTCATCACAAGGAGTGATTCAACAGGATCAAAAGTCCTTATTTCACTCCAAGCTGTGATTTAAGGTAATTTAAGGTAATAAAACAATACATTGTGCCAATATTGTTTGTATATGCCCCCAGGGCATAACTTAAAACCCTTGCCCTGAGGGCTGTGGGGGAGTGGAAATCAACTATGCTGAACAAAATGGCTATTAGATGTGTTTGGGGAAATGGTGGGCATGCAAGGGGTGTTAGTTGCCTTCCAATTACTTTCTACTATTAAAAAGGGCACTAGCCATTCCAATTTCCAATTGAATAAGCCCTTTTCCAAGTTTCTATGACAACTCCTTTATACAAAGTGCCCTGGTATGGAAGAAGAAGAAAATAAATAATACATTGTGCCAACATTGTTCTTTACTTAGGCAGTGCTATTGTGCTGCCTATGATTTGTTTTCTCTTGGGACTTGTTGCAATTTTCACTATTGCATGTCCTCTAGCTTAAGATTTCATTTATAATTTGGTGTGATCATCCCTGTCACATATATTCCAACCACAGATTTCTTTGTCTTTTATTTTCATTTGGGATTTATTGTGATGCTTTTTGTTGCATGTATTCTAGCCACATATGTCACTGCACTTCATTTGCCTCAGCTGTTTGGATTTATTCAAATCATGTATAATTTTGCTTGATGTAATAGATATGAAACATTTCTTTCCCAGATTTTCCCTGGTCTTTATGTTTTTGCTTTAATTGTATTGTTAGGCCTATATAATTCAGTAACAACCACAAATTTCTAATGTCTGTCCCCTGACATTTTTAAATTAGGCATAGGCACAATCATCATTTTACTCTTTTACTTCAAGTCATAGAGCAGCAAATCAGCAATATCAGTTGAACTAAGAAACAATGATGTGAATTAAATTTCTCCTTCCATTTATCCTTTGAAACTATCCTATTTTGTAAACTTGGCACTCTGGGATTGTCTGGCCTGAAAAAAATCACAGGGTGGACTTATAGCTGAAGTTCCACCACTACACTCTCTCAGCTGTTTGCACACATAGTGCTTGAGTTTGGTGTAACACTGGCTTCCTTACAATTCAAGCGAGATAAACAACTCCTTCAAAGTATCCAGCAGCATGTATCCAAAATACCATATAACCCAACATCTCTCCTGTGCCATGAGAGGCTTGCAGCATTAAAAATTCCAACCCTTAGCTACAGTAGAAAAAGAGGTGAAATCAGCACAGCTTTCAATCAACTACAAGCCAACTCATACTTGTCAATTCAAGCCCTATCCCCATCACCCTGGCCAGAGAATCTGGGGAAGCTCCCAAAAAATGTCTAAACAAACTACTAACCAGAGAAAATGTTACCACTCCCCCCCCCCAACTGTGTTGCTCTACTTTTAAACTCCCTAAGTAATTGAACTATCCAACATCAAACCCTTGGATCATACAAAAAAGGTGTCAACAAGGACTGCCCTGTCTGCCCTGCCTGTCGTTTTTGGGAGGATATACAAGCAAACAGCTTTTTTTAATTTACAGTCAATGGTAACTCAAGATTGGAATCCCTATTTGCAGAGGAGATTAAGCAGCCAGAGAGTAAATAAGAGAGTCAAAGATTCCAAAGATAACAAAGTGAATGACATGACACTTAGCAACATTGTATTCAGAGTCATCAAATAGCTACAAACTAGGCTTGGGGCTAATTGCAGATAGTTCAACCAGAGGGCACTTGGTCACCTATATAGTGCATATTGCGCCCCAGCTCAATCGCATCCTCCATCAAAGGGATAGGAAGAAGTTGTAGACTAATTATTTTAAATTTGCAAAAAATTTTATGTATCTACCAAGGTCCACCCAAAATTGGGACCTCATAAATAATTTGTCAGTTAATGATGCCCTGTCTGCCCTGCCTGTTGTTTTTGGGAGGATATACAAGCAAACAGCTTGCTGCATTGGTCCCTATGATCAATTAGTTTATTTTTTTTAATTTAAGTGATATTCTACCTATTTTGGATACTGGTTAATGTGATCTTAATGCACTTTTATATATATATTATGAATCTATCAGTGTATGCCCTTTTGTTTTTGTGTTTACTCTACTGTTTTTTTTCTCTTGAGTGGGTAATAAATGTTTGATTGATTATAATTAGCTAGAATGAAAGTGAAAATGTCATTAGATGCCTTTTTTATGCTCTTTCATTATTCAGTAATTGCATCTGGGGCAAATTGCAGCTTGAGCCCCTAGAGCAAACAAAAAGCATCAAATGATGTTCTCACTTTCATCCTAGCTAAATTATATAGCCCTCTGCAAATTTACCATGAACTTTACCCCCCCCCCCTAGTATGAAAATATATACCCTGAATTGTTGGTAGCAAAGTTTTGAATAAAAAAAAATCAGCCATATTTTTAGTTGATGGCCTTCAGAAAATACACACTGAAATTGAAATAGTAGAAAAGTGGTTTATACTTTGGTGGTGTATAAATAAGGTTTAAATTGTTATAAATAAGTATTTTTGGAATATATTACTCTTGAACAACTTATTTATATATTAGGGATATGTTTTAATCACTATGAAATACCTTAACTAGTGTTGATAACTGTTGATGCAATTATTGAATTATGAAAGAGCATAAAAAAAGGCAACAAATGACATCTTCACTTTCATCCTAGCTATATTGTATAACCAACTACAAATTTACTCTATGTTAACTGTTTTCTGACTTCTACATCTTGGAAGTTTTTATACTTGACAGGTCTATATCTATTTGAATTTAGACAAAACCAAATTATACCTTAATTTTTAGTTTTAGTATTGAAATTCCTATTATTTGAGTAGAATTTAAAGCTATATCAATGGATTTTTTCTAAATCCAAGAAAAGTATTTGTAGATCTTTGAAACCTCATTAATTGGGATTGAGCAAAATTCTGAAGCTGAAAATACTTTTCTTGTACTTTATTTAAGCAAAAGATCTATTTTGCAAGGTTTCAATATTTCTACAGGTCAGTGCCTTCTAGAGGGAGAAAGAGTGGAGGTAGGTACTTAAGTTGGCACAACTTAAAAAAAAAATTTCAATTTTTTCCATGCTATAACACAATGCATAAATCTTTTGAAATTACCAAATAAATTGTTCTTATAGATAGCATTCATCCCAATCATTGTTAATTCCATTTTTTTTTTTAATGATAGATAAAGCAGTGGCAAAAATACAAAATATTAATACAACCTAACCTCAATTCAAAATCAACAGGCTTGGTTGAGGCAGAAAGTCTCAACCAAGTCTGTTTAACTTGGCCAGGATGAATACTATCCATAAGAACAATTTATTTGGCAATTTATAGCAGCAATTTCAAAAGATTTACACATTGCATTTTAGCATGGAGAAAATTGAATTTTGTTTTCCTTTCAGTTGGAAAAAGAAGGAAAAAAGAGGAAAGACTTGATGATAAAGGTTCTCCCCTTGGATAATATGTTAACTAGGATCATCATACATATTTTAAAGTAAGAATTGTTTTCTAAACATGTCTTCTTATCAGAAGTCACAATTCTAAAATTTTACTGTCAATAATATGATTTGGGAAAAATTTACCCAGGGATGGGTCTACAGGTTAAAGTATGTCTAGGGAAGGTGGTTTGAAACACCTACCTCTACTCCTTCTCTCTCCAGAAGAGCCTGACCTTTAAAATTTGTTTGTTATAAAAGTGGAACCTCGCAAAATAGATCTTCTGCTTAAATGAAGTACAACAAAATTGTTTTCAGCTTCATAACTTTGCTCAATCCCAATTTATACGGTTTTAAAGAAATGCAAATACATTTCTAAATTTTGAAAAAAAAACATTGATATGGCTTAAAATTCTACTCAAATAACAAGAATTGCATTTTCAGAACTAAAACCAGAGAAAAAAACTGATAACTGACAATTAAGGTAAAATGTTGTTTTGTCAAAACTTCAATAGGTAGGCCTATAGACCCATCATGCAGGCAAATTTCAAGGCCCTCTAGAAGGAGTGGAGGTAGGTGCTTCAAAATACCTTCCAAGGACATAGGCCACTTTAGCCTGTAGACCCATCCCTGAAAGTTTCATTTTCCTAACCTAACCCCATTCCAAGATAGCCTAAAGTATAATTTTGGTCAATATATACCAAATCATATTATTGAGTTTCAAATAAAGTGAATACAGCATTTGATGCCTTTTTTTATGCTGATTACAAATATAATAAGCATTTCTATCAGAAATGAATTTCAGCCCCCCCCCCCTATATAGGCTATACCTAACCTAACCCTGAATTGGCATATATAGGGGGGGGGCTGAAATTCATTTCCGATAGAAATGCTTAATATATTTGTAATCAGCATAAAAAAGGCATTGAATGGTGTATTCACTTTAGTCCTAACTCAATAATATGATTTGGTAGATATTGACCATCATTTCTGTCAGAAATGAATTTCAGCCCCCCCCCCCTATATATGCCAATTCAGGGTATATATTTCTACATTAGGGGGGGTGGTATATATTGACCATAATTTTACCATAGACAGTTCATACATTAAGCCATGTGAATCTATTTCTTTTAGTTTTGCAGCCTATATGTCCCAAGGCTAGGTTATGTAGGACCACCAGATAGGGATAGGCCTATTCTCAGAAGTGACAATGACATATAATTTAATCCTTTGATCAGCATACTTCTTTTAGTTTTGTAAAACACTAGAACCTTATCATAAGTTTATTAGCCTACCTATAAATGATACAGCAGTCAGATATTTTCAAATACCACCCATTAATTTATTCTGTTTCTTCAACCGTAAAAGACAGCGTTGTCCATGAAGATATACTAGCCTCAATGGAAAAAAGGCAAGGGATGTATAAAAGGTGCGTGACTCAAGGTTCAGCATCTGATAAAGAACAATATAAAGAATTTAATAGAAAATTAAAAATTCTTTTAAGAAAAAAAAATGGATTACTATGCACATAAATTTAAAGATTATGAAGGAAGCCCGGCTAAAACTCGGCAACTGATTAAGTCGGTAATAAGCCCAAATAGTGAACCAATAACTCCTAGTAGTTTGCCGTGGGAGTCGGATAGTGGTGTAGCCAATAACTTGTGTACCCACTTTTCAGAAGTAGGGCCAAAAATATCGACATCTCTGGAGTGTATAAATGGTGATGGTACATACCAGAATTTTCTTACTGAAGCGAATGATACAACCATTAACTTCAACCAGTGAGATCGCGTGAACTTGAGGATATCTTAAAAAGTATGAAAAAATTGGCAGCTGGAATTGACTTTATAACCTTTCAAATAGTTCAAAAAATTTACCCAATTATATATAGTCATCTGTTGTACCTTTTGAATCAATGTTTTGAATTTGGAGTGTACCCAAATTGCTTGAAAAGTTTTCTGGTTATTCCTCTGTATAGAGGAGGTGATAAAGAAGATATAAACAACTACCGTCCAATATCTCTACTTTCAGTGATTTCTCGTATTTTTGAGAAATTGATTTATAGACGACTGATGGATTATTTTGAAAAAAAAATTTTTTTTCACTCTAGTCAATTTGGTTTTAGAAAAAATATGTCTACAGAGCATGCTGTATTATATTTGACAACATTTGTTAACGATTGCCTAGATTCAGGTTTAAAGGTGGGTTCCATTTTTCTAGATATTATGAAGGCTTTTGACTGTGTTGATCATAAGATTTTATTGGCTAAGCTTGAAAACGCTGGAATTTGTTTTAAAAGTCTGAAATTGATTGCTTCATTTCTTGAAGTAAGACCACAAAGAGTACGGCTGGTTACACTCCTGTCAGAAGAGATGGCAGTAGAGTGCGGTGTGCCACAGGGGTCTGTGTTGGGTCCCCTATTATTTCTTGTGTACATTAATGATCTAAATGGATGCCTCAAACAACTGTCATCTCCAAGGTACACTGATGGCCCGGTGCGAGCAATACTTCCAAGTTTTGCTGATGATACTCAATTTACAATGGCTGCGAAAACAGAAGCGGATTTGAAAAATGGCATGAAACAAGGAATGGTGATAATCGAGAGGTGGATGCGAGTGAACAAACTGCTTGTTAATCAGAAAAAAAACAAAGTTCATGTTATATGGCAGAAGTGCAAATTACTATCCATGGATTGAAGAAATTGAGCTAGTAAATGGAAGTATAAAACGGACAAGTACAGTAAGGTATCTTGGTGTAATGGTAGATGAATGCCTAAGTTCTAAAGATCATATTGCATTTATAAGTACTAAATTAGCCAAAAATGTTGGAACTCCGCGGAAGCTGAAAAATATTTTTCCTAAAAAGGTTATTAGAATGTAATATTTTTCTCTTATTCATTCATATTTGCTGTACTGTGTTACAGTTTGGTCCTCGACGTTCACTAGCCATTTGTATCCGCTCCGTGTTTTACAAAATAAAGCTGTAAGAGTTTTGACCAATGACTTGTCCCAGAATTCGGTAAGATCGAGGTATCACCAATTAAAAGTTTTACTATTCTTTGGTTTGGTTAAATTTTATGTAAATTTGTTTATGTATAAATTTTTTTCTAATTTGTTACCTGCATGTTTTTCGGAACTTTATAATGAAAGTGACCATAGTTATGAAACTAGAAATGTTGAATTAGTTAGAACGCCGGCTCCAGTAACTACCAGATCTAAATTTTCTATTAGGTATATTTGTCCTGAAGTATGGAACAGGCTTCCGGCGGAAGTAAAAGGTAAGAAGGTTCTTGAGGAATTTCGTGCTTCTTTGCGACGGATTTGTTTTAACCAGTATTGTAGACACGGATAAGGTGATTGATCTGGGAGTGAGTATATGCTTGTGGATGTTAAAAGAGAAACATTTTCTTGTGTTTTTATTGAGGTGATTGTCGGTACATCAAAGGAAGCATGATGAACCACAGAGTATGAGTGTTGAATTCCTTTAAGTTCCCTGTAAAAAAATTTATTATCCTTAGAATGTTGATTAATTGTTTATTAGGGGTGGGGGAAAAGAGGAGGAGTCAGAGAGTATTATTTCCCCGAGGAAGTGTATTAGTGGATAAGTAGTTGAAGTGTTCCTTTTTTTGGGTCATCCCAAACACGATAATATGCGTCTGGACCTATTTTGATATTGTTGGTATTATGTGCAGTTTTGTTTTGTTAGCATTATATGGAGATTTGTATGTTGTATTTTTTTGTGACCCATTTGTTACTAATAAAAAATATATATATATATAATTAATCGAACTAATCAGACTCAGCAAAAAGTCCTTTTTCGGCAAAAGTTTTACCCCTCATAAAGCTTAGCAAAAATTGCACCTCGCACAACATTTGTAAATGATTTCACAAATTACTAATTGGTATTACACAAGATATTGGGATTAAAGTATATTTGAATTGTGTCTGAAATACGTCTCCTACCTTCATTTCTTTTGTGTTGTGAAATAACGGTCCAGTATCATCAAACCATTGCTTGGGAATCGCCAACCGAGATAATTTCTAGCTTGCACCGGTTGTATGTTAAAATAATGTGAATCTAATACTAGAAAAGGTGAGCTCCTTTTGCGAACAGTAAGTTAATCATTTATTCAGTCCTTTAAAAAAATGATTAGCCTACTGAAAGAAGCTATCTTCTAATTGGTGAAAGCAAATTATTTGTGTGTTTCTTCTTCAGAAGGCCCAGGTCAATTATGTAGTTGGTAGGATCCTACGATATCGGTTACAGAATTTTTCTTTCAAGTAACTAATAGAGGTAATAATTTATTTCCCATTATAGAAAGAATCTCTCAGTTATTAAAATAACGGCAAGCATAATCATAGAAGCAAAACACCCAGAATCCATGAAACAAAACAGTTAGTTAGGTGATGAATTCAACTATATCACGTTACTGCAAAATATTTTTTTAGTTTCTGGACTAGGAATCTGGTATTTTTGCCGCCTAACATCAAAAATGGTTTCTGGCAGTGCTATATTTCAAAGTGGTGGCCAAATTAATTTAATTTCTAAAACTAATATTTAGCTGAAGTTCTGCTGTAAGGCAAAGACACAGTAGCCTTTCTGAAAGTACATGGATTAGTAAAAAGTGTATACCGCAATGGCATCCTTGAGAATAGAGACTTAATTCCAGAACTGCAGTGTCGCTATTTTTTCTTTGGCCACCTCTTTTTTCAACAGTGGTAGTTGCATCCAATCTCTTTTCAGGACCTCAGCATTTATCTCACTGAAAGAGTCCCTGAATATGTGAAAAAAAACTGTAGAAGAAGCAAAACCGGAAAAAGAAGCATATGGTTAAGACTTGTAAAACATTTGATGTGCTAATGTTCGCTTTCACTCTTTCCTTATTTCGAGCACAACTTGACATATCATAATGCAGAGAAATGTTCTTTTGTCACAGCTAGCTGCCTTGCTTGAAGTTTCTGACTTTGTATTCGATCAAGTTTGAAGAATTCAAATTTCCCAATTGGTCTCAGTTTTCATTGTTTTGAAGTCTCTTAGGCTTAAAAAACTAAACTGAAAGACTGAACAGAATGCCAACATTTTGTGTTTGATACAGATCCTTGCTAATTTGGAAAGAGTAAATTTCTTTAAATTTTCAAATTTATTAGTGCTTAATTAGCATATTAGTAATCACCAGGATTAGATCTGTAAGAATGAAATTAAAAGAGATCCACTGTGTTTATATATAATTCTATACTGCACATGACTTTATACTGCAGTGACTGATTATTCAGTTAAAACTCAACCATTATGAGCAAGATCTCATGAATGAGCTGCTTTGTAAAACTTTGTTCAGGCAGAGGTTATGTAATAGTTGGCACTCACACATGAAGATATGTAACTAAACCGATATTTGATATGTATATATAGAAGATATGTTCTATACCGCACATGACTTTATACTGCAGTGACTGATTATTCAGTTAAAACTCAACCATTATGAGAAAGAGCTCATGAATGAGCTGCTGTGTAAAACTTTGTTCAGGCAGAGGTTAGGTAATAGTTGGCACTCAACCATGAAGATATGTAACTAAACTCATTTGCTTGAGAATGTTTACCCAGTTAAGCACATTCCATTTATTTATCCATTCGGAATTCCTTCCAAGTCTGAGATTTTGAAGTAGATTCTGAAAGTCCCTAACAAAAAACACATGATGAAGTTAAATATTAATCACGACAAACAAAAAAGAATTAGTTGGGTTGATTTGAAAAATTATTCAAATACCATTTTAGGACGAAAAATGTACTACTTTTATTAAAGGAGCATTAGTTTCATGAAAAGTATTCAAACAGTACTACTTTCATCAAAAGGTACAAAACAGATTTTCGTACTACCCATGTGTACTCTAGCATCACCAGTGTTATTTTCCCTAAGGAACAATATCTCAAAACATTGTAGGAACTTTTTTTATACCATAAAAACTCTTTTTACTCTCTCTCTCTCTCCTCGTTGACAGCTGCAACTAGCTGAATAAATGATAAAGTAAAGGGATAATCAGCAATAGCTTAGGAACGGATTAGACTATTAAGTTGAAACTTTCTGCCCATATTCTGTGGGGGATATTGACTTAGCCCAACGGTAATATTTGCATGCTACTACTGCTAATTTTATTGCTAGTATTGCTACTAGCTGCACAGTAACTACTCTCACTAAAGCTAAGGGTATGAAGGTGAAACTTTCAGGAATGTTTATATGAATGCTTAAATGAATCAAAACTCAGTCCGTAAATGCAGGTTGTCAAGGGAACGTATCAGCAATATTCCAAGAACGATCTAGGGTATTAAAACGAAACTTTTAGGGCATGTTAGAAGAATATTGGACTAACAAAAGGCACTATTTGCAAACTATTATTGCTGCTCCAACTACTAATATTACTGCTGCCTTTGCTCCGACTACTACTGCTAAGAATACTACTAGTAACTTAGCTAGATATGTGGGTATTACAGGGAATCTTTCATGGAATGCTGAGAAGGATGTTGAACTAAATCAAAAAAAAACTATATCGATGCAAGTTTTCATAAATACAAGTTCTACTACTACTAATTCTACAAATACTGCTAATTCTACTTCCATGGCTTAGTGCAGTAATGAGTAATTTTCAAAAAATATTTAGAGGAATTTTGAATTTAAAAACGTCATGTGTATGGAGGCTGTCGAAAGGGTGTATCAGCAGTTTTTCAGGAACGGATGAGAGCATTAGGTTGAAACTTTCATGATATGACAAAGCATGTGTTGAACTATTAAAAATACACTGTGTACTTATTATTACCACTAGTGATATAACTAGTGCCACCACTATTTTTACTACTATTACTAAGGCTAATGGTTTCAGTGAGTACTTTTCCAGGAATGTTAGGAGAAACGAGGGGTAAAATTCTAACAGCTTTGTGCATGCAGGCTATCAAAAGGCCGTATCAAAAGTATCAAAGAGACGGATTAAAGTACTATGGGGAAAAATTATAACAACTATGTTCGTGCAGGATATCAAAAGGCCGTATCAAAAGTATCAAAGAGACGGATTAAAGTACTAAGAGGAAATAAGCATGGCCCGAAGAGCGGATGTTGAACTAGTTCTAATACCTAATTTAGACTAGTGTCGTCGATTCACAAAAATCTAGGGAGAGGACAAAATTTCCTTTTTAGTCCCTACAGGAGACAAATCTGTTTTTCAATGAAAGAGCATTTTTCAATGAAAATACTCCAAAAACGTGTTTTTTCAAAATATATACAATGGGGGACACAACACTCCTCGTTTTAGATTATTTAGAACTACGATAAAAAATTACCCTCTCCACACCCCTTGAATATTACCTGGAAAATTACTCACTAAAACCATTAGCCTTAGTAATAGCAGTACAAATAGTGGTAGCACTAGTAATATTACTAATGGTAGTAGTAAGCACCTAGTGTATTTTTATTAGTTCAACACACGCCTTGTCATGTCGCGAAAGTTTCAACCTAATACTCTAAGCCCTTTTGGAGAAACTGCTGATACGCCCTTTCGACAGCCCCCATAAACGTGGCGTTTTTTAATTCAACATGCCACACAAAATTTCTTGAAAATTAATCTTTAATGCAAATAACCACGGTAGTAGGATTTATAGCAGATGTGGAAGTAGTAGTAGTAGTATATGCGTATAGTGTCTTTTGTTTGGTCCGAAATCACTCTCAACATTCACTGACGGTTTCAATTTAGAGTTCGAAGCTGTTCGTTTAATGTAAATGTTAAGCCTTATTGAGAACGTGCATGGATATGGTGTGTTTAGCTCAACATCCTCCTCAGCACTCCTTGAAAGCTCCCCTTTAATACCTACATATCCAGCTATATTACTAGTAGCGTTCTTAGTAGTAGTAGTCGGAGTAAAATAGGAGTAGCAGTTGTAGTAGCTAGAGTTGTGGTAATAGTAATATTATGCACATAGTGCCTTTTTGTTTGTCCATCGTCCCCCTAGGATACCCTGAAAGTTCCGACTTAATATCCTAGATCATTTCTGGGATATTGCTGATTTGCCCTTTTGACAACCTGAATGTACAAAGTGCGTTTCGATTCATTTCAATACCCATATAAACATTCTCTGACAGTTTCATCTTCATACCCTTAACTTTAGTAATAGTAGTTGTTGTGAAACTTATAGTAATACTAGCAATAAAAGTAGCAGTAGCAGCATGCAAATATTGCCTTTGGGCTAGTTCCGCCTCTCCCGCATTATATGACTAGAAAGTTTCAACTTAGTAATATAATCCGTTCCTAAGCTGTTGCTGATTAGCCCTTTATTTTATCATTTATTCAACCAGGTACAGACCCCCCAGGAGGTGTCAGAGAGTAAAAATATTTATGGGGTATGGGAAAATTCCAACAATGTTTTGAGATATTGTTCCTTACGGAAAATAACATTAGTGGTGCTAGAGTACTTACACACGGGTTGTACGAAAGTGCTGTTTTTGTACCTTTTGATCGAATTAGTACTGCTTGAATACTTTCTGTGAAAGTATTACTTTTTTAACAATAATTCAGAGAAGTAGTATATTTACCGTCCTAAAATGGTATTTTAAATAATTTTTTAAATCCAGCCAAAAAATCAGTTTTTCGTTATCGTTAATATTTTGCTTCACTTTTTGTCTTCTGTTACCGACTTTCAAACTCTACTTTAAACCGACTTAGTAGGTATTTCAAATAAATATCGAAATAAGGTGTGATTAGGTGGGTAAACATTTCGAAACAGATTAGTTTATTTGTATATCTTGTTGTATGAGTGCGGCCTTCGGCCGCACGTATAGGGGGGTGCGGCCATCGGCCACCCAGCCGGCCACAAGCGGGGTGGGGGTGCCACCACAAACGGTATCTTTGAATGACTTAGAGCATATTTTTGTTTGTGTACTTTTGTAAATATACAAGTTGTTGTTGTTGTTGTTATATATTTTATTAAAGAGTCTTTTTATGCACAATTTTTTTTTTACTGCTAAATCTTTTTTGCATGTAAATATATTAAATATAGTAAACTATTGGATTTTAACTCATTGGTTGATGTTTATTGAATAGAATCGCAAGCACACACAAAAAGAGAGAGATTCTTAGATTATGTATAATTTTATAACACCCTTCAGAGCTTTTCTCTGTGGGCCATCAATGAGCGGGAAAACAACACTTTTGATGAAAATAATTCAGAATCGACGTGAAATGTTGTTGTCAGCAGATCATACGTCATTAACAAATATATACTATTGCTATAGTGTTTTGCAAGAGTCGTATGATCGAACAAGGGCAATTGAACCTCAAATTAAATTCATCAAGGAATCGGATTCTGTATTCAATTCATTAGAACCAAATTTTTGGCTTATTATTGATGATTTGGCCGAATCGATAGAGCAATAGTATGATGAAATGATTCAATTGTTCACAGCACGTTCTCATCATGAAAATATTACCGTCACCATTGTCCTACACAATCTCTTTCATCAGAGTGATTTCTGATGAATCTCTTTTCAGTGAATCTCTTTTCATGCGAACTCTTGCATTGAACTTTACTCATTACATTGTGTACGAAGTTGTTCATGACTCAAGTTCCCTCATAACTTTAAACAAACAAATTTATCCAAGTCAGCCTAAATTCCTGCTTTCAACTTACAATCAGGCAACAAGCAAACCCTATGGATACATTGTAATTGACCTTAATCAAAATACAAAATACACCTGAAGAAATACGTGTTGTTAGTAATATTTTGATCGTGAAACAACTGTATATCTGCCAGTGGGCGATAGGAAAAGATATTAGTTGAAACTATGAAGTTGAAGAAGTTACATAACAATAGATACTTGTTCTCTGCTTTAAGTAGTTTAAAACCGCTTCTTAAGAAGGCCATACTGAACAATGTAGATCGAGAATTTATTAAACTCACTTCCGAACTGCGTTGAAATTTAACTGCAGGCAATGTTAAACTACCAGATGCTATTAAGAAGCAGACTAAAGAACATCAATCCGTTGTTCGTGCACTGTCCAAGAGAAAAACCAGTCAAAAAGGAAAAGAAAACATTTAGTTCAGGGGGAAAGGTTTTTTCACAGTTTTATTGCCAATAATTGCTGATCTTTTTAAGAATCTTCTTATTCCATAATCATCGTTGTCAGGAGAAAAATATGGCTAAACCATATAAATTGACTGCAATTGATGAGGCTCTATCTCCACTGCAAACTTTTGAGGGTAATCCTTACAGATTTCCTTAATGATAACAATATACCTGATGATCAGAAACTTTTGATTTTTCAAATGACATTTCGACGTATTGACAAACAAAACCGTCTCAAATAAAACCCGTCAGTGTTGTGAACGTTGCAGGTAAGACACAAGAGTCAAATAGTTCTTCAACAGCAGCAGCAGCACCCTTACTATCGGACATATCAAAAAGATTAGATTTTTTACCAGTTTCCTATCGAGAGCAGGTTAAAACATTTTTAAATTATTTGAATGAAAGCAGTGATGTCAAAATTGATGCTACAAGTAAGCAATTCACTCTAGGTAGCAGAACTTACAATCTTATTATCTAATAATTGATTTTGTCTCAAATCACAAGAAACTGTATCCATTGACACAAATCTTCTGAAATATTTAAACACATCAAACTTTCCCAAAGCAATTGGGTTTAACGAAAATATTTTAAAAGAATTAATATCAGCAAATGATGATGATTACAGTTCTGAAAAGTATGAGTTGAAAACGCTATTGCTAACTAGTGCACCCAAATCAATCAACAACAGTAATGATGATGATTCAACTTTAAAGGGTAGGAAAAAACGTCTTTCTACCACCTCCAACGCCACCACCGCCAGTATACAAAAGGGTAGTGAAAGAGGAAGTACACATTTACACACAAAATGGATGAAACTTTGAAGCGTATCTATGCAAATTTTGGTGAGAAGGGAAGGCTTAGTATCCCCAGTACACTTGCTCGCGCCTCTAATTTCGAACAGAGTGTAGCAAAAGAATATCTTCAAAGTGAACCGAGCTATACTCTTCATCGAAATCGTAGACTTCGCAGTAATCAATATCGAAAAAACAAAGGCCTTCTACCCACTGCAAATCATACAAGCTGTTTTTCTGACTTTGGATAAGATACAGCGAGAATACAATAAACCCTATAAGTACATTCTATTTACTAGTAGTAATTTTAGTCTCTATTCCTATGCAATTCCATTGAAATCTAAGCGTGGGGAGGATATTTTAATTTCTCTAGAAACAATATTTCGCCAAGATTCCTGTAGTAAAAATCAGACAGATCGAGGGAGTGAATTTGTTAATCAGCATGTAAACAAATTTCTATTGAAATATGGCACAGACTTGTGTCATAGTCATAGCCCAATCAAGGCTGCATTGGCTGAACGATGGATTAGAACCATTCGTCTTCTCGTTTCCAGATATTGCACTCTCAAAAATACTTCCGCCATTATTCATGATTTGGATAAATTAATGCATGTTTACAAGCAAGGTCCTCATCGCTCCCTGTCCAATTCTAGTCCTCTTGAAGTTCATCATGGTGACAATACTCTTGATATTTTTCAGTTCGAGTCAATCGTATGAGCACTATTTTTGAAAAAGGAAATTATCTATGGTCTACGGAACTTTTTAAAGTGTCAAAAGTACTAGAGACTGAACCCGTGACCTATCGACTACGAGACAGCAAAGATGATGAGATTTTGGGAGGATTTTATGACTATGAATTACAAAATGCTAAAGACACTGGTTTTTATTAAATTGAAAAAGTATTAAAGACTCGTACTCGCAGGGGGATGAGACAGTTGCTAGTTCGCTTGCTTGGGTACAAGCTATGAATTTGATTCTTGGATTGGTGTTGAAGACGTACACAATGGCCAATGATTTCTCTGTGATATTCATGTCCAATGTTTCTGATCCTCTCTATGACGATTTGAATAAAACAAGTGATTTTTGGACAAAACTCTCTCCCACCATCAGGTTCGATGGCACGTATGAAGTGGCTCTTGTCCACTGTATTTTCAAAATACATATGATATTCTGAGAAAAGATCCCATATGTGATATAAAAATTAGTCCCTATTATTGGCCACTCCTTAGCGATCAACATGATGGTTGGCCACTCGTTAGAGATCGACAAAAAAGTGAAAAGATCAATTCATTTAAATATTCATTTGTCGTATTACCATACGAGGAACTCATTTGTATGAATGATTTGTGTCGTACTATCAATAAAAGAATTTCCGCTCGTAAAAAAGGAGCCTTTCAATTCAACTATTCAAAGGAAGAGGGCAAGATCTATATAGTTCACCCATTGCCAATGAAAGGGTTATTCTCAATAATAATCTAAGAGACGTTCTTGGTTTTAAACACAATATAATCAATGGTAGAAGTGCTGGAACTGCTAGTGGGATGAATCATGTTATTTTTGCAGATTGTCTACCCGTTATTACCTCTGATTCTTGTATATTTCTTTGTGCGTTCTTTGTGGAAACATCGAGGGTTGGTAATTTAAATGTCCCCCTCCTACGTTTTCTTGAACGAAAAACAGCCCGTGAACATGTTCATCCTTGTAATATAAAGCATCTTCAGTATGTTCCTATAAACACTTCATATTTGGAACTCTGTCAGTTAACACTAAGAAGTGGGTTAGGTGATCCTCTAGCAATAACAAAAGGTTTGGCTTTGATTACATGTCATTTTCGACCCGTTGCTTAAGATGAACAATAGAAGAATTCCATTTGTCTGTCCTGAAATTGATTGTTATGTTGCTCCTCTGAGTCATCATCAAATAGATCATGGGTTGGACTATTACAAGGATCGTACTACAATGTCTGGCTATGGTCTTGGTAGTTGGTTTGCTAGGCTATTTCGTTCTGCACTACCCCTTGCCAGAAAATATATTGTACCGGCTGCAACAAATTTTGCTGCCTCAAAACTACAGGACTGGGGGTCGGGTTAAAATTTCAACGAGAGTCTGAAGGAAAATATTTGAATTTCAGCAAGAGCTGTTGGCAAACAGTTAAAATCTCAGCAAAATGGGAAGGGACTAAAAAGGGTGCGTGGTCGTCATTCACTCATCAGTCTCTACCCAGGTGGGAAGCGAAAGACATCGACAACGACTTTGAAGAAAAAAAGAAGAGCAATAAGAAGACGAAGAAGAAAAATACTGTTAGATCAAAGAAAGATCTTTTCTCTTAAGATGACGTATCTCCCTCACAAAGAATCATATCCATCAATCACCTTGTCATTGAATCTATTCAATACTGAAAATGTTAATGTCAATGTCAAGTATGGCTACACTGAACAATTTCATCCCCAACAACCCCGGTCGGAAAATATAAAATTTCAAATATTTTCCAATGCAGATTATTTCATTGACTTATCCTCCACATTTATTAATTTAAATGTTGCGGTGAAGAAAAAGTCTGACAATCAAACTGCTATTGCTGCCGATGGTCTATCCTATGAAAACTGTATCCTACACAACTTGTTCAAACAAATTAATGTATTCATTCATGGAACATTGGTGAGCACTAGCAATAATTTATCAAACTATGCAAGCTACATGCAATTTTTGTTGATGACACCAAATTCATACAAGGAGTTGAGAGGAAAGGCACTTGGTTATGAATATAGATCAAACATTGATACTGATTGTGAGTTAACTACTGCAGTGACCAAAGAATATCATTTAGTTGGAAAATTAGATCATGAAATATTCAATATATCTCAATGATTGCCTCCCAATGTTAAGATTAACACAAAGTTACAACTAGCAAATGTCAGTTTCATTTTGAGAAAAAAAATTGCTACAGCACCCGATGCAAATGTCATTATCACTTCAGCAATTCTTCATGTTCAAAAACAAAAGGTTATGAGCTCTGTTTCAATGGCGGTGGAAAAACTGAGAGCAAATGGTAACAATATCAAACCTCTTATTCCTCATACGATCACCAATCAGCCTTTGGATCCTGGACTGCATCCTCCCACGATTTTAAGTTTTTCGGCTTATCCAGTCTTGTGTGCAAGGTGAATGGAATTCCCTTGTATACGTTATCATTTGATAAAAAATCTTACCGAACTCTGAATGAATTGACTATGCAATCACTATATCACGATTCACAACTATTTTAAAATGGAACAACCAATTCAATGTTTTCAAAAAACTCATGGTGTAATTGTTTTGGACTTGTCTGGCACTCAAGATATGAGTCTTGTTAGAAGTGGGAATGTACATTTAGAGTGCTCATTCACTGACGCTTTGGCTGAAAGCGTCACCTTAATATCACTGAGTCAGTTTGAAACCTATTGGGAGATCACTCCCGACGGTAGTGTTCTACTAGACCTGGCACCATGAACACGAATCAAATAATTGATGTTTTTAACTTGGACTCGTTCATGTCCAAATACAAATCCTATTGTATACCCTCAGCTTTCCTTGAAAAAATTCAAAGTGATAACCATACCCTAATCATTGTTAATAGCAGTCCGTCGAATATAAGAAATACTGGTCACTGGCTATGCATATTTCAAACTAGGAAAAGTATTGAATTTTTTGAGCCTCTTGGCTTTCCATATACATTCTACACCCCTCGTATCAGCACCTATATTGAAAGCAAGAGAAAAACTATTATTCAAAATCAGAAGAGAATACAGGATTTAACGACTAAAAGCTGTGGATTCCATGCGCTATTTTATTTTGTTATCCGATGTCGTGGATATACCTACAAGGAATTTATCAAAATTTACGTTTACAATCCTCGTCTGAATGATTTCATTGTGGAAAATGCCCTCTCCCAATTGTATAATATCGATTTTAGTGCTTTAAGAATAAGATGTTCTAATAATGTTTGTAAATTTGATTATAAATAAAACATATATATAGAAAAAAGTCTTTTCGTTTTCTTTAGATTACCTCTTCTACGTGTAGGTATTCATTGTCGCCATCATTGTCGGCAACGAATAGCAGTGGTAGATCATATGCATTCACCTTGTATCGATCATGTAGGGAAAAGTCAGGATCACATTTAGTACAATACAATGTAGTTTCACTCTTATCATATCTCTTTGTGAAGTCAATGATACTTTTTCCATTGATATTGTAAAATTCACGGGTTTCAAATTCTTTATTTGATGTAATGTCACAAACAAAATTCTTAAATGAAGAATCACTCTCTGTAACTGCGAAATAAAAATCAGTAGTTTTATAATCATAACTACGATTGTCCTTACAACGATGACGTAGAAACCATACTCTCTTGTTTTTTCGACAATTTAAACGTGGACCAAATTCTTCGCCCCAAAACGATTTAAATCCACGGCGATACCATTCTCTTAGGAGTAAACTAAATGTTCGTTGAGATCGTTTTAATCATACCCGGATAAGTGTTTTCCCACTGATCACATTTATCATAGTGGTAGTTTGAGCATAGGAAATCTGTAACATGCGAATTGAAAACTTCTTCATGACATGAATTACAATCGTTAATAGAAATTGCATATCCTCGATGCAACTTACATGGATTGCACAATCTACACTTTTCATTATATCCGTCTGCGACAGTGCAATTCTCACAGGAAGACCAACTACCCTATGTATACAAACATAGTGGACAGGTGTAGTACATTTTTCTTTTCACTGTTGACTGTCAGACTGCCAAATAGAAACTAACTTGCGTTCAAAAAGGAATATTCTTTTTAATTCTAGAGAGAGAGAGAGAGAGAGAGAGAAGGAGGTGTCTCATTTCAAAATCAGTAAAAATATGCTTGGAATTATTTGTTAATTTATTTGTTGTTCTCGTGAAAGAAGTCATTCAGATATACTTTTGAATCAACATAGCATTTTTAGATAGTGTTCAATAGCAAATACACAATACCATTTTGTTTTGTTTAAATTAATATGTCAATAAATTGTGTAAATGCGTTTGGACCACGACGTAAAAGTTTCAAACAATGGTCTAATAATGGAGAATCATTTTTCATTATATCAACATGTATTCTTTGAGAAAATATTTTCCTTTGAAGAGATAAATCCAGAAAATCATCATCTAGGATCAAACATTTTTCCATAAACGCAAGACTCCGCATGATTTTGTTTTCTCAAATCCATCCATTTTTTTCTTCTTAAAACTCACACCATCAAATATAAACTAAATCGTGGAAAAAAGAAGATTTTTTCTTCTATTTTTTAGCACATTCTCATCGCCTATTGGTGCCATAGGGAAAGGAGGAAAACTCGATCAACTAGCAATATTTAAACAGAAAAAATCAATGTAAAAGATTTTTATTGTCAGAAAATGTAATAAAAAAATTACATATACATTTTCACTATTTTTTCACCAGATGTCCCAATCCGTTGTCCTCAATGTGTTTCATGATTTCATTCAATCCAAGTTGTAGTCTAGATAAATGCATAATGCTCACTTTAGCAGCAAAACATAATTGTTCTTCCTACTTAAATTTACTCAAAGGTAAAACATACCTACCAAACATATCATCCCACTCAAATGTTAGCCGACAATCCTTTGTAATTTCCAATGCTACATTGGGAACTCTCGTTTTCATATCATTATTGTCAACTCCTTAAACTTTCAATAGTGTAAAACCACTCATTTTTAATAATAGAAGGTTTCTCCAACCTTGATCAATGTAATTCAGTCAATTATCTATTTGGAACTGCGATATCAACTACCTGTCAAGTAATTTAAATCCATACTCAAGGCCAAAGAAATCTGTTATGTTAGAGTTTTGTGACTCAAAAGCGCCTTAGGGCCATTGCGTAACTAACACTCAAAACCAAATTACGCAAGGGTTCTCAAGAGTGCTTTATGAAATAGCCTTGATAAAGTTTGTTTAACTTCAATAGAGGATGGTCTTGATAAAGTTCGTTTCACCTCAAGAGTGCTCTAGGGTATGGCCTTGATAAAGTTCATTCAACTTGATACGCTTTAGTGGCTCCTATAGCAGCATGCAAATAGTACAGTGATTCCTATGGAAGCACGGGAGAAACAGTTATGCAACACGGGAGAAAGCTGTATAGAGAAACATTTTAATTAATTCCTACTCCCCCTACCTCTTTCAACATTTATCTGAAGTCTCATAAAGCCGTTTGTCCATTTAAATGTACTTTTTTCAGGAATCTACCCTATCCCTACCTAAACAGTGACTCACCCCCTCCTTATTATAGCTGATACGCAATTACATATTACCAAACGTAGCCTAAGTACATTGCGAATCAAGCGAATCAACTTGGCTGAATCCAGTACTGCCACCATGTCGCATTGCTTCTTTTGCAACTGGGAAGCCTATAACGTAGTTATTGATACTTTTAATTCAATTAGCTTCAAAGAATTTTTAATTGATTGCAAATTCGTCCTCTTTGGGGTAAAGTCGTAGTTTGGTGCCCTAATACGGCGGAAAACAAGACTTTCCCTGACCAAACCTGTATGGTCACTTAAAAAAGAACTTTAAATTTACGTTTGAATGAGCCCCCTCCAAACTATTTTGGAGCTTCGGTTTGATACAATCACCCCTGGGAAAAAGCAAAACAAATAAACATGCATCGACGATGTTTTTTCTGAAAAACAAAGCAAAACTCCTCGTTTTGAAGATTGGAGCTTGAAACCTCTACGGTAGGGTTCTCCAATATGATGTATCAAATAAAAGGATTTTTAATAAGATCACTTGTTTTTTCGGGGGATGTTTCCCTTTTTTCAAAAATAAGGCACATTTTCTCAGATTTTTAGTTTTGGGTGGGTAACAATAAACTGAAAGAATTTTATATATTTAGAATCAGCATAAAAAGCTACTGCCGGTGTAGCAATTGTTATGAGAATTCCATTTTTAGTTTTGGTGAATATTGGCCCAAGTCACTTTTCACTTTAATTATTTGATAAGATTCTCCTGTGACAAAATTTCTTTTGA
>CM051269.1:40185374-40237874 GCA_027921565.1 Artemia sinica | reverse complement strand
CTTGGACTTTTTATTATTTATCTTGGAATCAGGAGGGATCCCCTTATTTAATGTTGCCCCGGGTGCCACCAACATAGGAATGACCCTGACTAACTATATATATATATATATATATATATATATATATATATATATAATATATATATATATATATATATATATATATATATATATATATATATATATATATATATATATATATATATTATATATATATATATATATATATATAATATATATATATATATATATATATATATATATATATATATATATATATATATATATATATATATATATATATATATATATATATATATATATATATATAGTACCGGACAAGGCCGTTTACAGGGAGGTTAGAGGTTTGAGCCCCCCCCCCCCAAAAAAAAAAAAGTCCGACTTGTAAAAATGTAACAAATATGGACATAAACAAATTTTTGATGTGTTTTTAAAAGTTTTTCATCCCTTCCCTGAAAAAAATTGAATACAGCAATGGTACAGGAAGACCGGGGGCTTCGTCGCCGACCCCGTCACGGCTACACGGCAGGCTTCTATATAATATGGATTTTCATTGTCACTATCTAACTGCAGACAATGTCAGCCTCTTCTTGATGTCATGGCGTCAGCATAGGTTCAATATAACCAAACTAGGAAAAACATAAATTAACTCCTAGAATTTTAGTGGGAGGGCTCATTCGAACGGAAATTAAAAGTTCTAGTGCCCTTTTTTAAGTGACCAAATATAAATGGAGGGCAACTAGGCCCCCTCCCACGCTCATTTTTTGCCAAAGTCACCCGATCAAAAGTTTGATATAGTCACTTTGTTCAGCATGGCCGAAAATATAATAAATATATCTTTTAGGATAACTTAATCCTCCAAAAGTACCCGGGGGCAGGGATGAAAGTTATGAACTTTACCCAATGTGTACATAATGTGTACATATAGTATTGGTTATTGGGAAGTATAAAGACGTTTTCAGGGGGGATTTTTTCTGGTATCGGGGGGCGTCGGTGGTTATGTGGGAGGATTTTCCCATGGAGGAAGTTATCATGGGGTAAGGGAAATGTTATAAAGGGGGAACCAGACTTCACAGCATTATTTAAAAATGATCAGAAATTAAATTAAAAAGAAAGGTTTTCAACTAAAAGTAAGGAGCAGCATCAAAACTTAAACCGAACAGAAACTATTACGTATATGATTGGGTTCGCCCCCTAGTCAATACCTCGCTCTTTAAGCCAAAGATTTTTCTTTTAGTACTTTCATCAGAGCTATTTATTCTCACTAACGGTCTTTGTGATTAAGGGGTCATTTTTAAAGAATTGGAACAAAATTTGAACTTTAGCGTAAAGAGCGAGGTATTGACTAGAGGGCGAACCCCCTGATATAAGTAATAAAAATATATGAATATATAAGCTCGTTACGTATGTTAATTCGTAAGCTACGCATATTTATTACTAATTAATTAAAAAACTTTTTCCACAAAATAAGTTTTTCAAAGAAAAGTAAAGAACTCCATTAAACAAAAAATGAGCAAAACTAAAATCAAATAATCTACCAAGCGTGAAACTACCACAAATCAGCATTGATAAATAAATGAAACCCAAAACGAACAGAATTTACAATAATTAACCGAGTCAAACTCAAAACGAGCAGAGATTAACATAAGTTGGGCGCAAAACCCCTATGCCTTCCCAAGGCCAGAACAAAATTTGCACTTTACTGAAAAAATATAAATGTTTTTACTTTTATAACTTTAATAAATCAAATAATATTAACATTTTGATTACTAAATATCAGTATATGTATATTAAACTGACAATGAACTTTCATTTGTATTTTTTCTGTAAAGTGCAAATTTTGTTCTGGCCTTGGGAAGGCATAGGGGTTTTGCGCCCAACTTATGTTAATTTCTGCTCGTTTTGAGTTTGACTCTGTTAATTATTGTAATTTCTGTTCGTTTTGAGTTTCATTTATTTATCAATGCTGATTTGTGGTAGTTTCACGCTTGGTAGATTATTTGATTTTAGTTTTGCTCATTTTTTGTTTAATAGAGTTCTTTACTTTTCTTTGAAAAACTTATTTTGTGGAAAAAGTTTTTTTAATTAATTTCTGTTCGTTTTATATTGACATAGTCTTTTCAGGGAAAAAGAAAATAATACTTTAAATCTGTTTAAATCTGTTTTTTAAGACTTTATAGTTTGGCCTGCTCTTTTTATGCCGGAGAAAAATTTTCAGCAATTTTTAACAGCATACACCCTTTTAAAAATCTGGACACAAAAAGTACTGTTTAATTTAGTTTCATAACTCCTCTAGTTGACCTGTAATGGAAAACTTGATACCATTCGCAAAAAAATCTGTTTAATTTCTTTGATAGCTTGGATACACTTACGCTATTTGGATTTGGTTAAATTTTAAGAGCAGAAGTAGCCCCGAACGTTTGAACATAATACCCTCAGTCGTTCTTGGGATACTGCTGAGATGCCTTATTGGGAATTAGAATTATCACAGTGAATTATAATTCAATCTTAAGTCAACATTTAGTTTTTAAACATATAAAAATTGGATTTGAGGAAGACTAAAATCTATTCTATAAATCATATACAACAACTTTCTATATAAACCTTATATGCCCCCAGGGCATTACTTACAACCCTTGCACTGAGGGCTCTGAGTGGTTTATCATCCTAAAAGACCTAATTTCCAAAACTTTCAACTACGTTGAACAAAATGGATATCTCAAAATTTTGATTGGATGTGTTTGGGAAAATTGTGGGCGTGAGAGGAGCGTTAGTCGCTATCCAATCAATTTCAACTATTAAAAAAGGCACTAACCCTTTCAATTTCCAATTGAATGAGCCCTTTTGAAGTTTCTACGACAACGCTTTCAATAAAAACTTTATATGCCCCCAGGTCATAACTTACAACCCCTGCCCTGAGGGCTACGGGGGAGGGTTTGTCATCCTTAAAGCTATAATTTCCAAAACTTTTAACTACGCTGAATAAAATGGCTATCTAAAAATTTTGATTGGATGTGTTTTGGGAAAAGGTGGGCGAGAGAGGGGGATTAGTTGCCCTCAAATCACTTTTGACTATTGAAAAGGGTACTAGTCCTTTGAATTTCAAATCGAATGAGCCCTTTTTCAAGTTTCTACGACAAAGATTTCAATAAAAATCTAATATGCCCCCAGGGCAGAACATATAATCCTTGCCCTGAGGGTTGTGGTGAGTGTCCTCCTTAAAAATATGTTTTCTATCTGGAAATCAACTACCCTGAACAAAATGGCTATCTCAAAAATTTTATTGGATGTGTTTGGGGGAATGATGGGAGTGGGGGGGGGGCTAGTTGCCCTCCAATCATTTTCGACGATTAAAAAGGGCACTAGCCCTTTGAATTTCCAGTCGAATGAGCTTTTATTGAATTTTCTACGACAACGCCTTCTTTAAAAACCTTATACACCCCCAGGGCATAACTTAAAACCCTTGCCCTGAGGGATATGGGGGAGTGTCCTCATCAAAAACATATTTTCTATCTGGAAATCAACTACGCTGAACAAAATGGCTATCTCAAAATTTTGATTGGATGTGTTTGGGGGAATGAAGGGCGTGAGGGGGGGGGCTAGTTGCACTCAAATCACTTTCGAATATTAAAAAGGGTACTAAGCCTTTGAATTTCCAATCGAATGAGCCTGTTTTGAAGTTTCTACGACAACGCCTTCTATAAAAACCTTACGTGCCCCCATGGCATAACTTAAAACCCTTGCCCTGAGGGTTGTGGGGGAGTGTCCACCTCAAAAAAAATTTCTATCTGGAAATCAACTACGCTGAACAAATTGGCTATCTCAAAATTTTGATTGGATGTGTTTGGGGGAATGATGGGCGTGGGGGGGGGCCAGTTGCCCTCCAATCACTTTCGACTATTAAAAAGGGTACTAGCGCTTTGAATTTCCAATCGAGTGAGCCTGTTTTGAAGTTTCTATGACAACGCCTTTTATAATAACCTCATATGTCCCCACGGCATAACACAAAACTCTTGCCCTGAGGGTTGTGGGGGAGTGTCTTCCTCAAAAACATATTTTCTATCTGGAAATCAACTACGCTGAACGACATGGCTATCTAAAAATTTTGATTGGATGTGTTTGGGGGAATGATGGGCGTGGGGGGGGGCCAGTTGCCCTCCAATCACTTTCGACTATTAAAAGGGCACTAGCCCTTTGAGTTTCCAATCGAATGAGCCCGTTTTGAAGTTTTTACGACAACGCCTTCTATAAAAACCTTAAATGCCTCCAGGGTATAACTTAAAACCCTTGCCCTGAGGGTTGTGGGGGAGCGTCCTCCTCGAAAACATATTTTCTATTGGAAATGAAGTACGCTGAACAGAATGGCTATCTCAAAATTTTGATTGGATGTGTTTGGCGGAATGATGGGCGTGGGGGGGGGGGGCTAGTTGCCCTCCAATCACTTTCGACTATTAGAAAAGGGTACTAGCTCTTTGAATTTCAAATCGAATGAACCTTTCTTGAAGTTTCTACGACAACGCCTTCTATAAAAATCTTATATACCCCCAGGGCATAACTTAAAACCCTTGCCCCGAGGGTTGTAAAGAAGTGTCCTCCTCAAAAACATTTTCTATCTGGAAATCAACTACGCTGGACAAATAGGCTATCTCAAAATTTTGATTGGATGTTTTAGGGGGAATGATGGGCGCGGGGGGGCTAGTTGCCCTCCAATCACTTTCGACTATTAAGACGGACACTAGCCCTTTGAATTTTCAATCGAATGAGTCTTTTTTGAAGTTTCTACGACAACGCCTTCTATAAAAACCTTATATGCCTCCAGAGCATAACTTAAAACCCTTGCCCGAGGGTTGTGGGGGAGTGTCCTCCTCAAAAAGATATTTCTATCTGGAAATCAACTACGCTGAACAAAATGGCTATCTCAAAATTTTGATTGGATGTATTTGGGGGAATGATGGGCGTGAGGGGGGGGCTTGTTGCCCTCCAATCACTCTCGACTATTAAAAAATGCACTAGCCCTTTAAATATCCAATCGAATGAGCCTTTTTTGAAGTTTCTACGACAACGCCTTCTAAAAAACCTTATATGCCCCCAGGGCTTAACTTAAAACCCTTGCCCGAGGGTTGTGGGGGAGTGTCCTCCACAAAAAGATATTTCTATCTGGAAATCAACTACGCTGAACAAAATGGCTATCTCAAAATTTTGATTGGATGTATTTGGGGGAATGATGGGCGTCGGGGGGCTAGTTGCCTTCCAATAAATTTCGACTATTAAAAAGGGCACTAGCCCTTTAAATATCCAATCGAATGAGCCTTTTTTGAAGTTTCTACGACAACGCCTTCTATAAAAACCTTATATGCCCCCAGGGCTTAACTTAAAACCCTTGCCCCGTGGGTTGTGGGGGAGTATCCTCCTCAAAAAGATATTTTATATCTGGAAATCAACTACGCTGAACAAAATGGCTATCTCAAAATTTTGATTGGATGTGTTTGGGGAAATGATGGGCGTAGGGGGGGGGGCTAGTTGCCCTCCAATTACTTTCGACTGTTAAAAAGGGCACTAGCTCCTCCAATTTCCAATCGAATGAGCCGTTTTTGAACTTTCTACGACAACTCCTTCGATACGAAGTGCCAGGTATGGAGAAAAAAAAAAAAAAAAACACATTGTGCCCACATCGTTCTTTACTTAGGCAGCGCTAGCGCGTTGACTATGATTAAATAATAAAAAAAAGTTTTTTTAAATGAAAGTAAGGAACGATGTTAAAACTTAAAACGAACAGAAATTATTCCTTATATGAAAGGGGCTGTCCCCTCCTCAACGCATCGCTTTTTACGCTAAAGTTTTTTATTGTTTGAAAAACAGAGTTGTGAGAAAGTCAAACTTTAGCGTAAAGAGCGAGATGTTGAGGAGGGGACAGCCCCTTTCATATAAGGAATAATTTCTGTTCGTTTTAAGTTTTAACGTCGTTCCTTACTTTCATTTAAAAAAACTTGTTTTTTTTATTTAATTTTTGAACGTTTTTGAGTTAATGCAGATTTGATCTTGGCTCACCGTACATGAATAATTAAAACAAAATTTGCATATTAATTTTACTTTTATTTGGTTAAATGGCTTTCTCGAAACTTGTTTGATTTTATTTACGAACGTTTTTTATTAGTAATACATATACGTAAATTGCGAATTAACTTACGTAACGAACTTCTATTTTCATATATTTCTAATACGTATATTAGGGAGTTCGCCCCCTAGTCAATACCTTGCTCTTTAAGCTAAAGTTCGAATTTTGTTCCAATTCTTTAAAAGTGACCGCTTAATCACAAAGGCCGTTAATTAGAATAAATAGCTCTTATGAAAGTACTAAACAATCTTTGGCTTAAAGAGGGAGGTATTGACTAGGGGGTGAACCCGATCATATATGTAATATTTTCTGTTCGTTTTAAGTTTTGATGTTGATGCTTCTGCAGTTGAAAAACTTGTTTTTTTATATTTAATTTCTGATCTTTTTTTAAATAATGCTGGGAAATCGGGCGTCCCCTTCATAGCAACGTCCCTTCCCCCATGAAAACTTCCTTCATGGAAAAATCCTCCCACATAGCCTCCGACCCACCCACCCCCCACTACCAGAAAAAATCCCCCCTGAAAATGTCTGTATACTTCCCAATAACCAATACTATATGTTAACATTGGGTAAAGTTCATAACTTTCAGCCCTCCCCCGGAAACTTCGGGGGAGTAAGTCATCCTAAAAGACATAATTATCATATTTTCGAACATGCTGAACAAAATGGCTATCTCAAAATTTTGATCGGGTGACTTTGGGAAAAAAATGAGCGTGTGAGGGGGCCTCGTTGCCCTCCATTTTTTGACCACTTAAGAAGGACACTAGAACTTTTAATTTCAATTCCAATGAGCCTTCCCACGATATTCTAGGACCACTGGGTCGATACGATCACCCCTGGAAAAAAAAAAAAACAATAAACACGCATCCGTGATCTTTCTTCTGGCCTTAAATGCAAAATTCCACATTTTTCTAGATAGGAGCTTGAAACCGCTACAGTAGGGTTCTCTGATACGCTGAATATGATGGTGTGATTTTCATTAAGGTTCTATAACTTTTAGGGGGTCTTTCCTCCTTTTTCTAAAATCAGCCAAATGTTCTCAGGCGCGTAACTTTTGATGGGTATTCAACTTATATATTTGAAATCAGCATTAAAATCTGATTCTTTTGATGTAACTATTGGTATCAAAATTCCGTTTTTTAGAGTTTCGGTTACCATTGAGCCGGGTCGCTCCTTACTTACAGTTCGTTACCACGGACTGTTTGATAAAAACGTTCGTAAATAAAATTAAACAACTTTCGAGAAAGCCATTTTACCAATTAAAAGTAAAATTAATATGCAAATTGTGTTTTAATTATTGATCTACCTGAGCCAAAATCAAAACTTGCATTATTTCAAAAACGTTCAAAAATTAAATAAAAAACAAGTTTTTTAACTGAAAGTAAGGAGCGACATTAAAACTTAAAACGAACAGAAATTATTCCGTATATGAAAGGGGCTGTCCCCTCCTCAACGTCTCGCTCTTTACGCTAAAGTTCGACTCTTTCTCGCAACTCTATTTTTTTTAAACAATAAAAAACTTTAGCGATAAGAGCGAGACGTTCAGGAGGGGACATGATATTCACGTGACGGTATGACAGCAAACCTTACTGATTATGTTATAGTAAACTGAAGACTTGCAGGATCGATATAAGATACTAGGGTATATAGGAGTGCTGTTATTGATGTTAAAAATAAATATCACCATCTAGTAGTGTCTAGGATTAATTGAAAGCTGAAATTTCGGAAGGGTAACTACCTCCCGGGAAGTTATGATGTTGGTAGACTCCAGGATGAGAATTTGAGAGAAACTTTCCAAGAACAGTTAAATACTAAATTTGAGAGTTTAAAATTTGACAATGGGGAAGATGGTTGGAATAATTTAAGAAAAATAATTTGTAAAGTTGCTGAAGGTGTCTTAGGGAAGAAAACTAGGACTGCAGCTAGGCATATTAGTGAAAAAGTTTTATGTTTAATAAAAAGGAGAAGGGACTTGTACAAGAATTATCTGAGTGATAGATCATATGAAAATAAAAGAAATGTAAAGAAAGTGGAGAAAGCATTAAATTATGAACTAAGAAGGTTTGAAGTTGAGGCCATGGATAAAATTGCCGAGGATCTGGAAGATGCAGCTAGACGGTATAATAGTAAAATATTGTACTGGTATGTTAACAAATTGAGAGAGAGTAGTCACTCCGAACTTGTCCCAGTTAAAGATAGGAATGGGGCTACATTTAGTGATAAGGAAAAAGTTAAAGAGAGATGGGCTGAATATTTTGAGAATTTTCTAACCGAGATTGACTTGCAGGAAAAGATATAGAGGAAAATTTAAAAAGGTGGTGATACCTTGGATGTGAAGGAAGATTCGTTCTGTGAGGAAGAATTAGTGTCAGTACTAAAAGGATTAACAAATAATAAGGCTCCGGGTGCTGATAGTGTGGTAAATGAGTTTCTTAAATATGGTGGCTCTGAGGTTAGAAATAAGTTGCTGAAGATTATGAATATGATTTTTGAAAAAGGGGAATTACCTAACGATTTTAGGAAACCTTAATTAAGCCACTTTATAAGAAAGGTGATAAGAGTGAATGTGGTAATTATCGAGGCATTAGTCTGGTCTCTGTAGGTAGCAAATTACATAGTAATATGATACTTTTTAGACTGAGAGATGCTGTAGACAAAGTTTTAAGAGAAGGAAAGTGCGGTTTTAGAAAAGGTAGAGGATGTGTCGACCAAATTTCCACACTTAGGTTAATAATTGAGAAGTGCCTGAGTTTTCAAACACCTTTGGTCCTCAGTTTTATAAAATTATGAGCAATTGTTCGATTCTGTTGATAGAAGAGCTTTAGCGAAGGTTTTATCCTTGTATGGTATACCAGACAAATGCATAAACGTGATTAGTTCTATGTACGAGAATAACATTGCTGCGGTTAAGGAAGGAAATTAGGTTAGCAGCTGGTTTTGTATTAAATCAGGAGTTAAGCAGGGTTGTGTTCTATCCCCCTTTATATGGATTATTTTTATGGGCTTTGTCTTTAGGAGCACAGGAAAGTCAATGGGAGACCACAGAATTAAATGGGGAGGAAAAAGTCTCCTGGACTTAGATTATGCTGATGATTTAAGCATCCTAGATGAAAGTGTGAGCAAAATGAATGAACTTTTAGAGGTTTTGCGAATTCAATGTAATAGAATAGGTTTGAAAATTAATGTTAAGAAGACTAAGTCACTAAGGCTAGGAATAAGTGAAGATGAAAAGGTGACGATCAGGTGGGCAGCTTCACTTACCTCGGTAGTATTATTAGTAAAGATAGTGGGAGCAGTGAAGATGTTAAAAGTAGAATAGCCAAGATTCAGGGTGTTTTTTCACAGTTAAAAAAAGTTTGAAAGAATAGGAAGATAAGTCTACAAAACAAAATTAGAATATTAGAAGCTACAGTGATGACAGTGGTCAAATATGGCTCTGAAGTATGGCGCTCCGAAAAGCGGATGAAGATTTGCAAGATGTTTTCCAGAGAAATTGCTTACGGATTGTTCTGGGTGCCCGGCTGACTGACCGTATTTCAAACAGTAGGCTTTAGGAAAAATGTAATTCCATATCGCTTTCTAGGGCTATAATGAAAGGTAGGTTGAGGTGGCTAGGGCACGTTGTTTGGATGAAGGATGACAGATTGCCAAAGATCGTCCTTTTCAGCCAACCGTCTAGGACTAAACGGAAAGCGGGTCATCCTCGTCTGGGGTGGGAGTATGTCATAAAGAAAGATTTAAAGGAAATGGGAGCTTCCTGGGAGGGTGTAAAAAGGGAAGTTTTGAATAGATTGGGACGGAGGAGGGGGCGTAGCTGTGTTGGCCTCAGGCGGCTTGGTGCTGCGGTGAGTTGTTAGTAGTAGTAGTAGTATTGGTTCCAGTGGCACCTATTCATGAAAAATTAGAATTTGGGAGGAGGCGATTTGATTTGTTTTATCAATGTTTTTTCAATGAAAATATAAAAACGATATTAAAATCTAGAGGAGAGAAAGCCCCCTGGACCACCTCCTATTGACATCTCTGATCAGAGGCAGCACAATAGCGCTGCCTAAGCAAAGAACGATGTTGGCACAATGTATTTTGGGGTGGGGGGTATCTTTTCCACTTTGGCACTTCGTATCGAAGGAGTTGTCGTAGAAACTTCAAAAAGGGCTCATTCGAATGGGATCTGAAAGGGATTGTGCCTCACACCCACCATTTCCCCAAACACATCTAATCAAAATTTTAGATAGCCATTTTGTTCAACGTAGTTCACAATTTTAGATAGCCATTTTGTTCAACGTAGTTGAAAGTTCTGGAAATTAGGGGTTTGAGGATGACAAGCCCCCAAACCCCTCAGGGCAAGCGTTGTAAGTTACGCCCTGGTGGCATATAAGTTTTTTATAGAAAGCGGTGTCGTATTAACTTTAAAAAGGGGCTCATTCGATTGAAAGTTGAAAGGGCTAGTGCCCTTTTTAATAGTCAAAAGTGATTGAAGGGCACCTAACCCCCCTCTCACTCCCACCATTTCCCCAAACACATCCAATCAAAATATTGAGATAGGCATTTTGTTCAACGTAGTTGAAAGTTCTGGAAATTATGACTTTAAGTATGACGACCCTCCCCCCCCCCCAAGGTCCTCAGGGCAAGGGTTGTAAGCTATGCCCTGGGGGCGTATAAGGTTTTTATTGAAAGCGTTGTCGTAGAAACTTCAAATAGGACTCATTAAATTGGAAATTGGATGGGCGAGTGCCCTTTTTAATAGTCAAAAGTGATTGAAGGGCACCTAACCCCCCTCTCACTCCCACCATTTCCCCAAACACATCCAATCAAAATATTGAGATAGGCATTCTGTTCAACGTAGTTGAAAGTTCAGAAAATTATGTCTTTGAGTATGAAGACCCCCCCCCCTCCCCATGGCCCTTAGGACAAGGGTTGTAAGTTATGCCCTAGGGGCAGATAATGTTTTTATAGAAAGCGTTGTCGTAGAAACTTCAAATAGGGCTTATTAAATTGGAAATTGAAAGAACTATTGCCCTTTTTAATAGCCAAAAGTGATTGGAGGGCAAATAACTCCAATCTCACACCCACTACTTCCCCGAATACATCCAAACAAAATTTTGAGATAGCCATTTTGTTCAACGTAGTTGAAAGGTCCGGAAATTATGTCTTTAATGATGACAAAACCGGGCGAAGGTTGTAAATTATGCCTTAGGGGCATATAGAAGGTGTTGCCGATAAACTTAAAAAAGGACTCATTCAATCGGGAATTGAGAGGGCTAGTTGCTTTGTTAATAGTCAAAAGCGATCGGAGGGTGAGTGATCCCCCCTCCCACGCCCATCATTTCCCCAAACACTTCTGATTACCATTTTGATATAGACATTTTGTTGAATGTAGTTGATGAGTCAGGAAATTATGTCTTTTAGTATGACAACCCTCTCCCCTGCACAGCCCTCAAGGCTAAGGTTATAAATTGTGTCCTGGGGGCATATGAGGTTTTTATAGAAAGCGTTGACGTAGAAACTTCAAAAAGGCCTCATTAAGTTGGAAATTGAAAGGGCGAGTGTCCTTTTTATTAGTCGAAAGTGATTGGAGGGCAATTAACCCCCATTTGACGCCCACCATTTCCCCAAATACATCCAATCAAAATTTTGAGATAGCCATTTTGTTCAACGTAGTTGAAAGGTCCGGAAATTATGTCTTTGAAGATAAAAAATCCCACATAACCCTCAGGGCAAGGGTTGTAAGTTTTGCCCTGGGGGCATATAAGGATTTTATAGAAAGCTTTGTCGTAGAAACTACAAAAAGGGCTCATATGATTGGAAATTGAATGGGCTAATTCCCATGTTTATAGTCTAAAGTGATTGGAGGGCAGCTAACCCCCCTCTCACGCCCACCATTTCCCCAAAAACATCCAAGCAAAATTTTGAGATAGTCATTTTGTCAACGTTGCTGAAAGTTCTGGAAATTAGGTCTTTGAGGATGACAACCCCCCCCCCAAAGACCAAAGCCATTTTGTTCACCGTAACTGACAATTCTGGAAATTAGGTCTTTGGTGATGACAATCCCCCCCCCCCCAAGCCCTCAGGGCAAGGGCTTTAAGTTATACCCTGAGGGCATATAAGGTTTTTATAGAAAGAAATGTCGTAAAAACTTCAAAAAGGGCTCATTCGATTGAAAACTGAAAGGCTAGTGCCCTTTTTAATAGTAGAAAGTGATTGAAGGGCGACTAGCCCCTCTTTGACACCCACCATTCCCCCGAACACATCCAATCAAAATTTTGAGATAGCCACTTTGTTCAACGTAGTTGAAAGGTCTGGAAATCATGTTTCTGAGGATGACACCCCCCAAGAGCCCCCACGGCGAAAGTTATGCCCTGGGGACATATAGAAAATATTGTCGTAGAAAATTCAAAAAGGGCTCATTCAATCGGGAATTGAGAGTCGAAAGTGATTAGTCGAAAGTGATTGGGGGGCAACTAACCCCCCTTTTTAATAGTCGAAAGTGATTGGAGGGCAAAAACCCCACTCTCACGCCCACCATTTGCCCAAACACATCCAATAAAAATTTTGAGATGCCCATTTTGTTCAACGTAGTTGAAAGATCCGGAAATTATGTGTTTGAAGATGAAAAAACCACATCCCTCAGGGCAAGGGTTGTAAGTTTTGCCCTGGGGGCATATAAGGATTTTATAGAAAGCATTGTCGTAGAAACTACAAAAAGGGCTCAAATGATTGGAAAATGAAAGGGCTAATGCCCTTTTTTATAGTCGATAGTAATTAGAGGGCAACTAACCCCCCTCTCACGCCCACCATTTCCCCAAACACATCCAAGCAAAATTTGAGATAGCCATTTTGTCAACGTTGCTGAAAGTTCTGGAAATTAGGTCTTTGAGGATGACAAGCCCCCCAAAAGCCCTCATGGCATGGGTTTTCAGTTATACCTTGGGGGCATATAAGGTTCTTATAGAAAGAGTTGTCATAGAAACTTCAAAAAGGGCTCATTAAATAGGAAATTGAAAGGACTAGTGGCCTTTTTAATTGTCGAAAGTGATTGTAGGGCAACTAACCCCACTCTCACTCCCACCATTTCCCCAAAAACATCCAATAAAAATTTTGAAATAGCCTCTTTGTTCACCGTAGCTGAAACTTCTGGAAATTGAGTCTTTGATGATGACATCCCGTAGCTGATACTTCTGGAAATTAGGTCTTTAAAGCAAGCAAAATTTTGAGATAGCCATTTTGTTCAACGTGGCTAAAAGTTCTCGAAATTAGGTCTTCGAGAATGACACCCCCCCCCCAAAGCCCTCAGGGTAAAGGCTGTAAGTTATACCTTGGGGGTTTTTATAGAAAGAGTTGTCGTAAAAACTTCAAAAAGGATTCATTCGATTGGAAATTGGAAGGGCTAGTGCCCTTTTTAAAAGTAGAAAGCGATTGGAGGGCAACTAACCCCCCTCTGACACCAACCATTTCCCCAAACACATCCATTCAAAATTTTGAGATAGTCATTTTGTTCAACGTAGTGTAAAGGTTCGGAAATTATGTCTTTGAGGATGACAACCATTCCTCCTCCCCCAGAGCCCCACGGCGAAGGTTGTAAGTTATGCCCATGGGCATATTACTTTTTCTTATACAAAGTGTTGTCGTATAAACTTCAAAAAGGGCTCATTCAATTTGGAATTGAGAGGGCTAGTTCTCTTATTAATAGTCAAAAGCGATCGGAGGGTGAGTGTCCCCCCGCCCATCATTTACCCAAACACTTCTGATCAACAATTTGATATAGCCATTTTGTTGAACGTAGTTGAAGTGTCAGGAAATTATGTCTTTTAGTATGAAAACCCCCTCCCCTGCACAGCCCTTAGGGCCAAGGTTGTAATTTACGCTCTGGGGCATATGAGGTTTTTATAGAAAGCATAGTCGTAGAAACTTCAAAAAGGGCTCATTAAATTAGAAATTTAAAGGGCTGGTGTCCTTTTAATAGCTGAAACTTATTGGAGGTTAATTAAACCTTTCACGCCTACCATTTCCCCAAACACATTCAATCAAAATTTTGAGATAGTCATTTTGTTAAGTGTAGTTAAAAGTTCTGGAAATTAGGTCTTTGATGATGAAAAACGCCCACACATCTCAGGGCAAGGGTTGTAAGTTTTGACCTGGGGGTATATAAGGTTTTTATAGAAAGCGTCGTCGTATAAACTTCAAAAAGGGCTCATTCGAATGGAAATTGAAAGGACTAGTGCCCTTTTATATAGTCAAAGGTGATTGGAGGGAACTAAACCCCCTTTCACGCCCACCATTTCCCCAAACACATCCAATCAAAATTTTGAGATAGGCATTTTCTTCAACGTAGTTGAAAGTTCTGGAGATTATGTCTTTGAGTATGACAACCCTCTCCCCCGCACAGCCCTCAGGGCTAAGACTGTAAGTTGTGCCCTGGGGGCATATGTGGTTTTTATAGAAAGCGTTGTCGTAAAAACTTAAGAAAGGGCTCAAGAAGTTGGAAATCGAGAGGGCGAGTGCCCTTTTTATTAGTCGAAAGTGATTGGAGGGCAACTAACCCCCTTCTCCCGCCCACCATTTCCCCAAACACACCCAAGCAAAATTTTGAGATAGCCATTTTGTTCAATGTAGTTGAAAGGTCCGGAAATTATGTGTTTAAGGATGAAAAAGAACCCGCAACCCTCAGGGCAGGGGTTGTTAGTTTTGCCTTGGGGCATATAAGGATTTTATAGAAAGCGTTGTCGTAGCAAGTACAAAAAGGACTCATTTGATTGGAAATTGAAAGGGCTAATGCCCTTTTTATAGTCGAAAGTGATTGGAGGGCAACTAACCCCCTTCTCCCGCCCACCATTTCCCCAAACACACCCAAGCAAAATTTTGAGATAGCCATTCTTTTCAATGTAGCTGAAAGTTCTGGAAATTAGGTCTTGGAGGATGACAACCCCCCTAAGGCCCTCAATGCAAGGGCTCTAAGTTTTGCCCTGGGGGCATATAAGGTTTTTATAGAAAGAGTTGTCATAGAAACTTCAAAAAGGGTTCATTCTATTGGAAATTGAAAGGGCTAGTTCCCCTTTTAATAGTAGAAAGCGATTGGAGGTCAACTAACCCCTCTCTGACACCCACCATTTCTCCGAATACATCCAACCAAAATTTTGAGATAGATATTTTGTTCAACGTAGTTGAAAGGTCGGGAAATAATGTCTTTGAGGATGACGCCCCCCCACAGCCCCCGCGGCGAAGATTGTAAGCTATGCCCTGGGGGCATATAGGATTTTTATAGAAAGTGTTGTCTTAGAAACTTCACAAGGGCTCATTCAATTGGGGATTAGACAATCTCCTCCCCAGAACAGTCCTCAGGGCTAAGGTTGTAAGTTATGCTCTGGGGGTATATAGGGTTCTTATAGAAAGCATTGTCATAGAAACTTCAAAAAGGGCTCACTTAATTGAAAATTGAATGGGCTAGTTCTCATTTCAATAGTCGAAAGTGATTGGAGGGCAACTAACCCCTCTTTCACACCCAGCATTTCACCAAACACATACAATCAAAATTTTGAGATAGCCTATTTGTTCAACGTAGTTGAAAGTTCTTGAAATTAGGTCTTTGAGGATGACACCCCCCCCCCACCCCTCAGAGTAAGGGTTGTAAGTTATGCCCTCTGAGCATATAAGGTTTTTATAGAAAGCGTTGTCGCATAAACATCAAAAAGGGCTCATTCGATTGGAAATTGAAAGGGCTAGTGCCTTTTTTATAGTCGAAAGTGATTGGAGGGAACTAACCCCCCTCTCGCGCCCACCATATCAACAAACACATCCAATCAAAATTTTGAGATAGTCATTTTCTGCAACGTAGTTGGAAGCTTTGGATATTATCTCTTTGAGAATGATAGCCCCCCCCCCCCCATGGCCCTCAGGGTAAGGGTTGTAAGTTATGCCCTGGGGGCATATAAGGTTTTCGTAGAAAGCTTTGTCGTAAAAACTTGAAAAAGGGCTCATTAACTTGGGAATTGAAAGGGCTAGTGCCATGTTTAATAGTCAAAAATGATTGAAGGGCAACCATCCCCACTCTCACGCCCGTCATTTCCCCAAACACATCCAATCAACATTTTGAGATAGCCTTTTTGTTCAACGTAGTTGAAAGATCCGGAAATTATGTCATGGAGGATGACAAACCCACCACAGTGCTCAGGGCAAGGTTTGTAAGTTTTGCCCTGGGGGCATATTAGGATTTTATAGAAAGCGTGGTCGTAGAAACTACAAAACGGCTCATATGATTTGAAACTGAAAGGGCTGATGCTCTTTTATAGTCGAAAGTGATTGGACGGCAACTATCCCCCCTATCACGCCCTCCATTTCCCCAAACACATCCAATCAAAATTTTGAGATAGCCATTTTGTTCAATGTAGTTGAAAGGTCCGGAAATTATGTCTTTGAGGATGAAAGAAAAACCCACAACCCTCAGGGCAAAGGTTGTAAGTTTTGCCCCGGGGCATATAAGGATTTTATAGAAAGCGTTGTCTTAGAAACTTCAAAAAAGGCTTATTAAGTTGGAAATTGAAAGGGCGAGGGCTCTTTTTATTAGTCAAAAGTAATTGGAGGGTAACTAACCCCCCTTTCACGCCCACCATTTCCCCAAACACATCCAATCAAAATTTTGAGATAGCTATTTTGGCCATTTGGCATGAAAGGGCTAATGCCGTTTTTTATAGTCAAAAGTGATTGTAGGGCAACTACCCCCCCTCTCACGCCCACCATTTCCCCAAACACATCCAAGCAAAATTTTGAGATAGCCATTTTGTTCAATGTAGTTGAAAGTTCCGGAAATTATGTCTTTGAGAATGAAAAAAAACCACAACCCTCAGGGCAAGGGTTGTAAGTTTTGCCCTGGGGACATACAAGGATTTTATAGAAAGCGTTGTCGTAGAAACTTCAAAAAGGGCTTATTAAGTTGGAAAGTGAAAGGGCGAGTGCCCTTTTTATTAGTCAAAAGTGATTGGAGGCTAACTAACCCCCCTTTCACGCCCATTATTTCCCAAAACGCATCCAATCAAAATTTTGAGTTAGCCATTTTGGTCAATATAGTTGAAAGTTCGGAAATTATGTCTTTGAGGATGAAAAAAAAACCACAACCCTCAGGGCAAGGGTTGTAAGTTTTACCCTGGGGGCATATAAGGATTTTATAGAAAGCGTTGTCGTAGAAACTACAAAACGGGCTCATATGATTGGAAATTGAAAGGGCTAGTGCCGTTTTTTATAGTCAAAAGTGATTGTAGGGCAACTAACCCCCCTCTCAAGCCCACCATTTCCCCAAACACACCCAAGCAAAATTTCAAGATAGCCATTTTGTTCAACGTAGCTGAAAGTTCTGAAAATTAGGTCTTAGAGGATTACAACCCCCCCCCCCCCCGGTAAGCCCTCAAGGCAAGGGCTGTGAGTTTTGCCCTGGGGGCATATAACGTTTTATAGAAAGAGTTGTCGTAGAAACTTCAGAAAGGGCTCATTCGATTGGAAATTGAAAGGGATATTTCTCTTTTTAATATTAGAAAGCGATTGTAGGGCAACTAGCCCCCCCTATGACACCCGCCATTTCCCCGAACACATCCAATCAAAATTTTGAGATAGCCATTTTGTTCAACGTAGTTGAAAGGTCCAGAAATTATGTATTTGAGGATGACCCCCCCCCACAGCCCCCACGGCGAAGATTGTAAGCTATACCCTTGGGGCATATATGGTTTTTATAGAAAGTGATGTCGTAGAAACTTCAAAATGACTCATTCAATTGGGGATTGAGAGGGCTTTTGCCGCTATTAATAGTCAAAAGTGATCGGAGGGCGATTGTGCCCCCCCCAACACCCATCATTTCCCCAAACACTTCCGACCAACATTTTGATACAGCCATTTTGTTGAACGTAGTTGAAGGGTCAACAAATTATGTCTTTTAGTCAGACAACCCCCTCCCCCGAACAGCCCTCAGGGCTAAGGATGTAAGTTATGCCCTGGGGGCATATTATATTTTTATAGAAAGTGTTGTCGTAAAAACTTCAGAAACAGCTCATTCAATTGGGAATTGAGTGGGCTAGTGCCCTTATTAATAGTCAAAGGCGATCAGAGGACGAGTGTCCTCCCCCCACGCCCATCATTTCCCCAAACACTTCCGATCAACATTTTGATATAGCCATTTTGTTCAACATAATTCAAAGACCTGGAAATTATGTCTGAGAATGAAAACCCCCTCCCCCACACAGCCCTCAGAGCCAAGGTTTTAAGTTGTGCCCCGGGGGCATATAAGGTTTTTATTGAAAGTATTTTCATAAAAACTTCAAAAAAAGCTCATTCAATTGAAAATTGAGAGGGCTATTGCCCTTTTTAATAGTCGACAGTAGTTGGAGGGAGAGTCACCCCCCCCCCACGCCCATCGTTTCCCCAAACATTTCCGATCAAAATTTTGATGTAGCCCATTTTGTTCAACGTAGTTGAAAGGTCTGGAAATTACGTCTTTGAAGATGAAAACCTCCCTTCATAGCCCTCAAGACAAGGGGTTGGTAAATATGCCCTTTAGGCATATAAGATTCTTATAGAAAGTGTCGTAGTAGAAGCTTCAAAAAGGGCTCATTCGCTTGGAAAATGAGAGAACTGGTGGCTTTTTTTATTAATCGAAAGGGATCATAGGGCAAATGACCCCCCCCCCACGCCCATAATTTCCCCAAACACTTGCAACTAAGATTTTGAGATAGATATTTTTTCCACGTATTTGAAAGGTCTGGAAATTATGTCTTTGAGAATAACAAATCCCCCAAGCCCTCAGGGCAAGGGTTGTAAGTTATGCCCTGGGGAAGTTAAATGTTTTTATAGAAAGCTTGGTCATATAAACTTCGGAGGGTGCTCATTGGATTGGTAATTAGACGCTCTAGTGCTCTTTTTAAGAGTCAAAGTGATCGGAGGAGACCTACCTCCCTCCCCCCCTCCTCGCCAACACACAAACGTCATATTGCCTCAAACTGCATCTAATAGAAATTTTGAGATAGCCATTCTATTCAATATAGTCTAAAAATCATGTAACAAGGTTTTTGGGGTTGAAACAAACCCCAGATATCAGGGGCAAGGGTTGTAAGTTATGCCCAGGTGGTATTTAAGGTTTTTATGAAAGGGATAGTTGTTTTACTTTAGAAAAGGCTCATTTGGTTGAAAATTGGAAGTTCTAGTTCCCTTTTAAGCGTCAAAAGTGATCAACGGCATTTAGCCCCTCCCCCTCTTCTATAGCCCCTCCTTTCACCAAACGCATTTGTTCGAAATTATGAGATAGTAATTTTTTTCAAAATAGTCCAAAGAACATATAATAATGTCTCTAGGGATGACACTACCCCAAGTGCTCTGGAAATAGGGTTGTAACTTATTTTCTGACGGCATATAAGGTCTTTATTGAATGGACGGTTGTATAAACATCAGATTGGGCTTATTTCATTTGAAATTGGAAGTTATTGTTCCTTTTTTAAGAGTCAAAAGTTATTTGAGAGCAAACAGCCCCCCCCCTCCACGCTCAGTATTTTGGATTGGGACTCATTGGATTGGTAATCATAAGTTCTAGTGCCCTTTTTCAAAGAGTCAAAGTGATAAGAATGCAGCTACCCCCCTCCCCCACAAACACACACAAACAAGTCGTGTTTCCATGAGAGGTATCCAATAGATATTTTGAAAGAGCGCTTTTATTCAAAATAGTCCAAATATCATACAACAAGGCTTTTGAGTTTGATACAAACCACCAGAGCCTGAGGGTTGTAAGTTATGCCCCTGGGGCATTTGAGGTTCTTATGGAAGGGATGGTTGTATAAGCTTTAGAGGGGGCTCATTTGGTTGAAATTGGAAGTTCTAGTTCCCTTTTAACAGTCAATAGTGATTGAGGTCAATCCTCCCCCCCCCTCACCCAACTACCCTTTTTTCATCAAATACTTTTGAGTGAATTTGTGCGATGGTAATTTTGTTTAAAATAGTCCAAAGAACATATAACAATGTTTCCAGAGTTAGCAAAACCCCCAGAGCCCTGGGGCAAGGACTTTAAGTTATGCCCTTGGGGCATATAAGGTTTTTATGAAATGGGTGGTCGTATTAAATTCAGGTGCGTCTTATTTGATCTTAAATTGGAAGTTACAGTACCCTTTTTAAGAGTCAAAGTGATTTGAGAGAAACCTCCCCCACCCCACGCCCTTCATTTCACATAACAAATATCGAAACAAAGTTTTGAGACATTAATTTTTCAGCATTGTTGAAGGTTCAGTAATTACGCGTAGTAATAGTTGAAGTAGCAGTTGTAGCATAAGTAGCAGTATGCAATAGCACCTTTTTTCCCTTCAACACACGATGAAACTTTTAACTTAATACAATCATCCGGTCCTGAAGCATTCCTGATACGTCCTCTTGACAACCTATATGGGCATAGTGTATTTTGATTTATTTCAATACAGTTACAATATTACCCAAAAAATTTGCCTTAATACCCTTAGGTTTATTATTTGTAGTATTAGCACCAGTAAACATAGTAGTAGCAGTATGAATACCGTTAATAGTAGTAGCCTTAGCTTTAGTAGCAGTAGTTGTAGGAGTAGAAGTTTTAGTATTATGATGCAAATATTGTTCTTTGGTTTGTTCAACATCCCCCACAACAAGGGAAACCCCCACTTATAAGTCTTAATTTCAGACACGAAACTGTTCCTAAGGTATTGCTGATATCCCCTTTTGACAACCTTCTGAAATTCATTCATTTTTCAATCCTAAAACTCTCAAAGCTGACTTTAGACTAACCAGGATTCTTTCTACTTCAAGAATATTCGATAACCTACTAAAAATCTAACAAGAAAAAGAGAACATTTTCGATTTCGAAACATTTTTATTATGTATATAATTAAAACAATAACATATTAGACATAATTACTGACACAACTTATTCTCCTCAATATATTTCAGTATTGCATTTAAAGCAGCTTGAAGCCTATGCATATGCACTATATCAACTTTCGCTGCAAAACATAATTGTTCCTCCAATTTAAATTTACTCAATGATATCACATATCTTGCATACACATCATCCCATTCAAGGCTTAGTCGAGATCCTCTTGTAATTTATGCTACTATATTTGGTACTCTCATCTTTGTATCATTGCTGCTTCTAACTCCATTATCAACTTCTAATAGTGTAACCATACCACTCATTATTGCAAATATATATCTTGTCAAATAAACAAGTAAAATCAGACTGTTGTCTCTGAATTCTATTCTCTTACTAATAGGTACTATATTGAAAATCCATCCTTATATTAGTTCTGGTTGCTATAAGCGGTTGTTAGGGCCTCTTGGTTAGTTTTAGTCCACCATATTTGGAGCCCCGTTAGTAACATGAGTAGATTTATCGTAACATGCTATTTTTACTCTTACATATTTGGAGTCCCGTTCACCTTCAAATATGTGTTCATGGTCGTAATATACGGGGATGGTCTGGAGGGTGTCCAATCGTCTCCCAAATAAGGACTTCCCCCAGGACCTCATGATGTGTTATTATTCGCTTGTAAGAGTTCACAAAAGTGCCTAAGGGAGTAGCCTTGATAAAGTTCGTTCAACCTCAAGAGTGCCTTAGAGGATGGCCTTTACAAGTGCCGTGGAAAGGGGCCAAGGAGCCGGCCACAAGAAAAATATAAACTAACCATCTACTAGCGTCAAAGCTTTAAATCTGGCTCTGGTTGTGCTTTCTCTCCAGCCTCCTCACTTTACGCTAAAATTTGAATAGTACTTAGATAGGGTGAATCTAAAATGACAACTGTCTACAAGTATCTTATTTACTGATTACCTTTCAAAATATAGAGACTAATACGCCCATTTTTGTAGCCAATCAACCTCCAGAAACCTTTCATCTTTTGACATAAGATAGTTTAAAAGAAAATTTGAGAACTTGAATCTACTTCTCAAACGTGTGATGATTGAACATTATCTTCCTGGGAGGCTGCAATCCTTCCAACTCCCGCACTCCACGTTAAAATTTGAATAGTAATTCTCTAGGGTGATTCTAAAATATCACAAATATAGCCATTTGGTACCTACAAGTACCAACTGGTAGACCAATAGTTTGAGTTTCGTCGCAGAAGCTTCAAAAGCGGCTCATTCGATCAGAAATTGAGAGGACCAGTGCCTTTTTTATTATTCAAAAGTAAACAGAGGGCAAATGACCCCTCCCTCCACGCCCACCATTTCCCCATATACTTCCAATCAAAACTTTGAGATAGCCATTTTGTTCAGCGTATTTGCTAGGTCTGGAAATTATGTCTTTGAGGAAAACAAATCCCCCCAGCCCTCAGGGCAAGGGCTGTAAGTTATGCCCTGGGGTTATATAAGGTTTTTATGGAAAGTTTGGTCATATAAACTTCGGAGGGGGCTCATTGGATTGGTAATTAGGCGCTCTAGTGCTCTTTTTAAGAGTCAAGGTGATCGGAGGGTAGCTATCCCCCCACACATGTCTTATTGTCCCGAACTGCATCTAACAGAAATTTTGAGATAGCCATTCTATTCAAAATAGTCTAAATATCATATAACAAAGCTTTTGGGGTTGAAACAAACCCCAAAAATTAGGGGCAAGGATTGTAAGTTATGGCCAGGGGGTATTTAAGGTTTTTATGAAAAAGATGGTTGTTTAACTTTAGAAGAGGCTCATTTGGTTGAAAATTGGAAGTTCTAGTTCCTTTTTAAGCGTCAAAAGTTATGGACAGCATTTAGCCCCCCTCTCCCTCTTCTAAAATCCCTCCTTTTACCAAACGCATCTGTTTGAAATTATTTTTCAAAATACTCCAAAAAACATATAATAATGTCTCTAGGGATGACACAACCCCCAGCACCCTGGGGATAGGGTTTTAAGTTATTTTATGAGGATATACAAAATTTTTATTGAATGGGTGGACGTATAAACATTAGATGGGACTTATTTGATAAAGGAGTCAAAGTGATTTGAAAGCAAACAGCCCGCCCCCCTCTACACTCAGCAGCTGTCTTAACACCTCCAATAAAAATTTGGAAATAACAATTTTATTCATCGTAGTTGAAGGTTTCGGAAATTATGTATATGAAGAAGACAACCCCCCACACTACAGCTCAGGGAAAGGGTTGTAAGTTATGCCCTTAGGGCATTTAAGGTTCTTATAAAAAGGGTGGTCGTATATGCTTTGGGGGGTTTACACTTTAGTCGAAAAAAATCTTTTAAATGTTTTCACTTTTATAACTTTAAGAAATCAAAAATTAATTAAGATTTTAAGGAATAAATATCAGCATATGTATATTAAACTGACAATGCACATTCATTTGAATTTTTTTTTAGTAAAGTACAAATTACATTCTGGCTTTTAGAAAGCATATGGGTTTTGAACCCTATTCATTAATTTCTGCTCGTTTTGAGTTTGAATCTGTTATTTATTTTAATTTCTGTTCGGTTGGGGTTTCATTTATTTATTGATACTGATTTGTTATAGCTGTATGCTTGATAGATTATTTGATTCCATTTTTGTTCATTTTTGGTTTAATCTCTGTACTTTTTAAAAAAACTCATTTTGTGAAAAAAAAATTTTTGAATTAATTAGTTAAAAAGGAGAAGTAGGCGGGATTTCGTCATAACGCATAAGAAGCCTGCCTAGGTTTGGAAGAAGCAATTTTATTGAAATACACCTTCTTTTTGTATTTTAATTTTTTAAAATTGCCGACCCCCTCACCTATGTTTTCATGAAGCGATCCCACCCCCCACCCCCCTGCTAGTGCACTGGGAGAAATGACTTTATTTTAAAGTTATTTTTTTCTGTTAAATGAAACTGTGAACCAGATGAAAAACAAAGTAAATAAATCAAATCAAGTAAAACTTAGCTGTTAGTTGAAGTAAATAAAAAACGTTCGGTTATAGTACCAATGGCCCTGAAGTTATGCTTGAGTCACCTCAAGAGCAAAAGTTACTATCATTTTTTTGTCACAAAATTTTACAACGATTCATTTTAAATATAGTCATGGACATATTCTGTTTCTAAAGGAAGAGTAGCCCCAAAAGCCGAAGTATAAATCTTAATAAAAATTAATTAAATTCCAGAAAGCCTAGACAACTTGGCCTATCTACTTTCCTATTTAGTGAATATCTTGGATAACCCATTGATTAGAAATATATTTTCAGGTAGCAGCACTTCTTTTTCTCACGAAAAGATTTCATTTGAGTCAAAAGAGGTGTCACTAAAAACAATAGAGCCTAGATTATCTTTAAAGCCGTCGATACTGCTGACACCTTTAGAGAAAGACAATACAGCTCAAGGCTATGGTAACTTGACAACCTCATCTGCCGAAGCTCTTCAACTTGCCAGTCATAAAGCACTTTTAGAGCTGCTGGCGCTACATAGTGGTGCAGGTAGGTTTTATAGCTCCTTTATACTTATAAGAAAACGGACGTTTTCTTCCAGTAGCTTTTGGCATCCAAAAAGGGAGTTAAAACTTTCAATTTCTAATTGAATTGGTCCCCTCCCAATTCAGTTGGGTCCCCTTAGTCCCTTTTCTATGTGAATTGGGCGGGGAAAATGTTTTTGGAATTTTTCTGGCCCTTTTTTGATTGTATTTTGAGGGAGAGCAATGTTTTCAAGGTCTTATCCAGAGGGGGGGGGGGGGGGGGGGTAGGTGGGTTTGAACCCCCACCCCCTCGAAATGATTGTCTGGCTCGTAAAAACGTAACAAAATGGATATAAACAAATTTTTTATGCGTTTTTTGAATTTTTTATGTATACCCCCCCCCCAAAAAAAAGAAAATCTTTGATTAAAATCCCCTCCGAAAAATAATCCTGGGTACGGGCTTGAATGTTTTGTTTGTTTTTTTCTCTGCTGTGGGGTCCCCTTCGCCCAAGATTTCTTATAAGTTTCAGGATAATTGAAAAAAATCGCCTTTTTTTGTGGCCTCATTTGCTAGAAGAGGACCAACTTCAAAGAAACGAATCATTTGAACAATTTTTGTGTACATTAGTTCCTTTGACCCAAGCACTTACGGCTGTAAGTTTCAAATTGATCAGGAATTAGGTTTTGCAGAAACACGATGTCAACCCCTCCCCCCACAGCCCTCAGCGAAAGGGTTGCATGTCATGCCGTGGGGGCAAATAAGTTTTTATAGAAAGGGTGGTCGTATCAACTTCGGAGAGGGCTCATTGGACTGATAATCATAAGTTCTAGTGCCCTTTTTATGAGTCAAAGTGATCGGAGTGCAGCGACCCGCCTCCAACCCCCCAAACGCATCGTATTTTCGCAAAATGTATCCAATACAAGTTTTGAGACAGCCATTTTACTCAAAATAATCCAAAGATCATATAACAAGGCTTTTGGGGTTGAAAAAACTTCCAGAGTCTGGGGGCAAGGCTTGTGGGTTATACCCCGGGCCCATTAAAGGTTTTTTATGGAAGGGATGGTTGTATAAACTTTAGAGGAGGCTCATTTGGTTGAAAATAGGAAGTTTTAGTTCCTTTTTAAAAGTCAAAAGTGATGGAGGGCAACTACCCTCTCCTAGTGACTACCCCTTTTTTCACGAAACGCATCTGACTGAAATTGTGAGATAGCCATTTAGGTCAAAATAGTCCAAAGAACATATAACGATGCCTCCAGGGTAGACACAACCCCCTAGAGCCCATGGGCAAGGGCTGTAAGTTATACCCTGGGGGCATATAAGGTTTTTTGGAGTGGATGGTCGTATAAACTTCGGATGTGGCTCATTTGATTCGAAATTGGAAGTTATATTGCTCTTCTTAGGAGTCAAAAGTGATTTGAGAGCAATCATACCCCCACGCCCATCATTTTTCCAAACATGTCCAATGAAAATTTGGAGATAGCAATTTTGTTCAGCGTACTTGAAGGGTCCGGAAATTGTGCCCCCCCTCCATAGCCCTAAGGGCAAGAGTTGTAAGTTTTAATCGGGGGGATATAAGGTTTTTATAGAAAGAGTGATTGTATATACGTCGGAGCGGAGCAATTGGATTCGCAATCAGAAGTTCTAGTTCCCTTTTTAAGAGTCAAAGTGATCAGAGGGCAGCCATCCCCCACACACATCGTGTTTTCCCAAAATGAATTGAATAGAAATGTTGAGATAGCCATTTTATTCAAATTGTCCAAAGGTCATATAATAAGACTTTCGGGGTTGATACAAACCACCAGAGCCTGGGGCCAAGGGTTGTAAGTTATGCCCCAGGGGTGTTTATGGTTTTTATAGAATGGATGGGTGTACAAACTTTACAGGTGGCTCAATTGGTTAAAAATTGGAAGTTCTAGTTCCTTGTTAAGAGTCAAAAGTGATGGAGGTCAAATACCCCCTCCCCCCTTCCCAACTACCCTTCTTTTCACCAAACACAACTGACTGAAATTGTGAGACAGCCATTTTAAACAAAATATTCAGAAGAACATATAATAATGCCTCCAGGGTTGACATACCCCCCCCTCCAGAGCCCTGGGGAAGGACTGTAAGCTGTGTCCTGGGGGCATATAAGGTTTTAATAGAATGGGTGGTCGTATGAACTTAAGATGGGGCTCATTTGATTTTAAATTGGAAGTTATATTACTCTTTTTAAGAGCCAAAAGTGATTTGGGAGCAACCAGCCCCCCTTCCCCGCCCCACACCCGTCATTTCCCAAAAAAAACATCCAAACAAAGTTTTGAGACGTCTATTTTTCCAGCATTGTTGAAAGGTTGTAGTAATTATGCGTTTGGGGATGTCAACTCCCCCCCCCCCTCCTCCGAGGCCTCAGGGCAAGGGCTGTAAGCTAGACAGTTGTTATCAAAAGTTGAGAACTAATACTACTGCTGTGACTCCTATTACAACTGTACCTAAGGGCGTGAAGGTGAAATTTTCAAGGAAGTTTTAGGGGGAAGGTAAACTGAATCGCAACATGCCATCCCTTTGAAAGTTAAATATTTATGAAAGTTAAATTTCTTTTAAGTAATTTCACTTTTATAACTTTAAAAAATCAAAAATTAATTAAGATTTTAAGAAATAAATATCAGCATATGTATATTAAACTGACAATGCAGATTCATTTGAATTTTTTTCAGTAAAGTGCAAATTTTATTCGGGCTGTTAGAAAGCATAGGGTTTTGAACCCTAATCATGTCAATTTCTGCTCGTTTTGAGTTTAAATCGGTTATTTATTGTAATATCTGTTCGTTTTGGGTTTCATTTATTTTATTGATGCTGATTTGTGATAGTTGTATGCTTGGTAGATTATTTTATTCTATTTTTGTTCATTTTTGGTTTAATGGAGTTCTTGTACTATTTCTTGAAAAACTTATTTTGTGGAAAACTTTTTTTAAATTAATTTCTGTTTGTTTTATATTGACATAGTCTTTTTCAGGAAAAAACAAAATGATAGTTTGATTTTTCCTTATTTTTAATTCTTTACATCTAGATTTTTAATTCTTCGCATCACCCCAAGGCCTCTGCTTAACTTTTCAGCTATCGCACTTGAATGTTTTTTCCACGACAGTTTACATCAATTGAAAGCCCTAAATACTTTGTTGTTGCTACTCTTTTTATTACATATCCTCGAACTGTGATTTGATCATTTCCAGCACTTGACGAAAGTCTAGAAAATATCATAAAAATTTTTTTTTAGAAAAGCTTAAGGTTAACAGATTTTGTTGACAAAAAGGTTAGAATTCAAAAACTGCATTATGAATTTTAATATACAAAACATCAAGTGAAGGCGCTGTCAGAAAGAGCAAAGTGTCATCTGCAAACAGAATGACACCAGCCTCTGACAAGTAATGCTTCATTCGTTCAATGAAAATGATGAAAGGAGAAATTCCAGGATTCACCCTAGTGGGACCCCGCACTCTGTTTTCTTTTTATGAAGGTAAAAGATATTTCCTTTTTTGAAGAAACCAACTACCATCCTCATTTTATACTTTAACTACAGCAATGTTGTTCTCTTACATATCACTTGTCACTTTAATGTTTTTATCTGGTATTACAGGTAGCATAATAGCGCTGTCTAAGTTAAGAGCAAAGCGGGCTTTATGTATTGTTTATTTGTTCATTCACTTATTTATTCGTTTTATGGTTCAATTTGGCTCTTTTCCTTACATAACAAAAACTTTGCTTTTACATTAATTTGATCAAAACTACATTGTTTTTTACCTACAGTTCCGTTGAGAGAGTCAACTGCCAGTTTAGTAAGCCGTCATAATTTATCACTGCCATACATGCCATTTGTGATTCGGCCAGAGTCACCAGCACCAAGGGATGTTGATCTCCGAAATGAAATGCAAAGAGGTTCCTCGCTCTTCCAGGAAGATGCATCACACATGCCGTCAAGTTCCAGTCATCACAGTAAGCATGAATCTATCGCTCAGCCAGGCACCCTCCAACTGCTGGATTTATAAATTTATTCTATTTTTTAATTGTTTGGTTTTGGATACAGTATTGGGATCCTAAAAAACAAATGATCAGGTGTTAAGTTGAGAGGGAATAGGCCTAATCAGATTTTTAAAAACGTAAGCGTTTTGAGGAGACAAATGGGGGATCTAGAATACTTACATTATATATATATATATATATATATATATATATATATATATATATATATATATATATATATATATATATATATATATATATATATATATATATATATATATATATATATATATATATATATATATATATATATATATATATATATATATATATATATATATGTATACATGAGGCTTATAAAAACTAAACATAATCACACGAATATTTTTATCATGATCTGCGTAATCATAATCAACACAGCAAGTGTATTTACGTAAACATTTATATAATTGGATTTAGTCTATTTAATGCTTAACACTGCCATGTCTGCCACTTGTGATTCAGTCACAATCGTTCCGTTAATTTTTTGGAAATTTAAGTATTTTAAACAGGGACTTAATTTTAAAGAAATTTATTAGAAATTGAGAATTGAATGTTTTAGTGCGGAGTCTCATTTAGTATCAGGAGATTGAATTTCTTATTCTGAAGACTTCCTGGCAGACTGTCCGCTACTCTACTATCTTAATCACGTGTGCAAATTGGGGGTGGGAGAGAAAAATTACCCTCCCTCCCTCTCGTATTTTGTTCCACCCTCTCAAATTTTAAAAATATCTTTTTTTGGTATCTTCGTTGAGGAAAACTGTTTTTTTTACATTTCTATTGAAAAAAGCGATAAAATATCAAAGATTTCCACCCTCTCTATATTTTGAAATATATTTTGTCCCCAAGCTCCTACATTTCCGTGAAACGGCACTCTTGACCTTAATAGCAAATGGATGATGACGTCATCATAAAAAGTACTAAGTATCCCAAAAGTCAATCCCTAATTGAAAATTTCCTTCAAACCTATAAATGTAAAATATGTCTTGAAGCTAACGTATGCAACATATGTGCATGTTATTAGCATGAATCTGATATATTATTTTCATTCCTACTTGGCAATACAAGGACCAGTATTTAATCCCAGCTGCCACAAGGCTAGGGACAGGCTTGCTACCTGTCGCTGTAAAAAAAAAAGAAAAAAAAACACTGAAACATGGTCAATGATCGATGGTCTATGTACCATCAATGGCTTTGTATCTTTATACTCATGGGTGTCGTTCGGGGGGAGACAATGCCCCCCTATAATTTGGAGATAAAATTAGTATATAGCCCATGCGCCTTTACTATCCAGATATGCACCCCTCTTGCCCCCCCACCCCCCCCCCCCCAATAAAATGCTGGAGCTACGCCCCGGTTTATCCTTTTACAAATATATTAAAGACGGTTGTGAAATTTGGTGATAGAACTGATGCAAACATATTTGAGAACAAACCAGATAAAATTTTTTTCAAAAACAGAGGCTTATGTTACGATGTGGAAGTCCAAAACCACTGTGTACTTTTCCAGTCACAACTTGACTACTTAAGCCATAACTGTTGCTACTGTGGTTTCAAGTATCAATTAAGGTCGTTCGGTACCTTAAAGAATTACCCTATTTTGGCCATTACAAGCTTTTTAGCTTTTGGGGCCAAACTATTCATAATTGATTGGGTGGTCTAGCAAAAACTTGTATAGCTTCGATGAGAGATCTGACTAAACGACGGAGAACTAAAACCCGACACCTACTTCCCCGGAAATCTTAGAAAACCATTTAAATACTCCAGTTTTGTGCCAGAGATAGAGATATTTGGATTTAATGAAACTTACATAAATTTTGTTTTTCTTTTTATTGAGCGAAGCAGAATTTTCTTTTTAGAGTTCAGGAAAGGACGATCCCTACAAATTACTCTGGTGTTCCTACTTGGAAAACATTAAAAATCGCACAAAAGAAGTCTCATTGAATAGTCTGATAGCTTTGTAAGTCTCCTGTTCAAGGGCAGATCCAGGATTTTTTAGGGGGGGGGAATAGGTCGATCCGATAAACTTGCGTTAGGAGCAAGTTTAGTTAACGCAAACACTGCGTTAATTAAGTAAATTACACTACTTTAGACTACGTTAGGAGGGGGGTGCCCCCCTCGCCCCTCCCCTGGATCCGCCACTGTTCCTGTTGTGCTCAATGACTTGATTGAAATCTTTGCGGACACAGGATGCACATTATTTATGCTATGCATACATTGATTAGACAGCGTTTCACTTAATGATTAGTAAGAGATTGTACATTTCTTTGTTTTAAAAACAGCCTCTCGTTAGCTTTTCGAACTGTTGAAATAACTAATATCCCCTATCAATTTATACTAAAATTGATTTCGAAGCTACCCATGGTACTGAGAAAATTTGCTAATGGATCCCTGGTCTTTGAAACTGTCAGCAGATACTGAAACCCGCAAACTGACATCTTGGGGGTCGAACCTTCTCAAAAGCAACTATTATTATAATTACAATTATTAGATTATAATTGCAATTATAATTAGAATTAATATTAGATATTTGGCCAAAATTACTGCTGTCAAAAATCGTGGATACATCCTTGATAGTGGTAAAAAGAAAGACTAAGTCAAAGAGAAAATGAAAACAACAAAATCACGACAGCACAGTGAACCCGCAAACTGATAAGGTCCTACGGTTCTACACAAAAAAAAAAACAGTTTTAGGCCAAGTTTCCAATACCTTCTCAACTGATATAATAAAATCAGTTGTTTTATATTCAGCAATAAAAAAGCAACCAAGGTAGATAAAGCAAAATATTTATAATAAGAAGAATAGTTTAAGAAAAAAAACGAGAAATCATTAGTGAACAGAAAAGGTATTTAGTGTAAAATTATAAACATAATTATAATTTTGTTCTTTATATGATTATAATACAATTATAAATATAATTTTGTTCATAGTTTTTTTTTTCTGTGTGTTTTTTTTAGTGTGTCTTTCGCTGTGTTTATATTTTTCTTTTTCGTGTTGCGTGAGGTCTTCTTCATTGTATATATGAGATACTGGATTTCCAGTAAAGTTACTAATAAGTATCAATCTCAGCTATAGGACACCCATTATACTTTCCAAGATCTGCAACTATTTTAGTAGTCTCTCTTCTTAATTGTTTTCCCTATTCTGAAAAATCTGAGTTTGAAACGCAGGAATTGAATAACAAATCCTAGCCACTCTCCTAGCCTAGCTAGAAATTCCTAGCCACTTAAAATACAAAAGATGGGAGAGATATGCTGATCGTCAAATGCAAATAAGTCAGGTTGAACCATCGAATTAAAAAAACAAACACATTAAGAAGCATTAATTGTAGTCAAAGTGCACCGTAAGAGCAGAACTGACACACAGAGCACAACAGAGCACAAGTGCACAACTAACACAAGCTGAACGGTTATGCTTAAGTCGACTAATAAGCAAAAGAATATCCAAACAAGTTATGTAAGATATATCAGCCAACCCCATGAAAAACAGCGAAGAAATACTTGAAAGTATTTTAATTATATATTACCGTGAAAGACCGAAATTTGAGAATGTCGACATTCTTCTTTTTCAATTTGGATTTAGTCAGCTTTACCAGTCATCCTTTTCAGTTTTATGCAAGGTTTGATGGTGAAAAGTTAGGTTAGGTTTGGCAGGTAGGTTTTTAACCAATTTCTGAGATTTGCAACCTAATTTAACCTAACCTAACTTTAACTCTTACTACCCAACCTTGCATAAGACTAGCAAAGCTGATTGAATCCAAGCAGAGAAAAAAGAATTTCGGATACTCACCGGTGAATGTTGACTTTCACCAAATTTTGGTCTTTCACCGTAACATGCAATTAAGACACGGGCGCATGCAGTGCTTTTCCTTGGGAAGAAACTAATATAAAAATTTGATAATTTAAATACAAAATGCCAAACAAATTCTGGAAAACACTTTTTTTCTTGTAAGGTGGGGGGGGGGCTGTTGTTTCCCCGTTGCTTCCATCCCTGATACATATGCACTAAAAATTTAAGGTGAAATATCTCCCCGTTGCTTAACGAATAATCGAACATTTATTCTGCCAAACAGTTAACTTCCTGATTTTAAACATATACGCCATTTTTTTTTTTTTTTTTTTTTTACCAAAAACGTAATGCATGGATAATCGACGCATAAGAAACAAGCTTAAGTAGGGAGTATAAGGCTGAATATGTATTGAAATTAGTAGTCAGTGCGGAGACAAAAATCTAGTATTTTCATTTCCAATCATTCCGTATATTGATTATTTTGATTCTATGATTGAAGAACCAAGGCCATTAAACTGCAAGCAGTCCCCCCCCCCTTTGGACCCATCTTAGGTTTATTCACGCCTGAAAATTGTGATGTTCTAAGTTTTTTCTTTTGGTTGCTTCAAAATTCCGAATTCCTTTGGGTAGGGTAACATTGTCGTCAGTGTTCCCACTTTAAATCGTAACAATAAATAAGAAAAACTAATAAATTAATTTAGTAACGCTTCTCGTCTATTCGAATTCGAATATTAACTATGTGAATATTCTCAACTACATCTTCAAAGGAAGGCTACACCTTCTGAAGCTGTTTGCATCCTATGGGTCTAACAAATATGTTTCTGTTCTGGTTTTTCACCAACATTTCTTCCTTTTTATATTTTGCACCCGCTATTGTCAAAAATTGTATAACTGTAACCTATGTGGAGGTCTTTTTCATTAACATTAAATTCCTGATGTTTTTTTTAATCTTTAAGATGTACGTTATTGATGTGGCTTGTCCAATTTACCAATCCAAAAAATAAGACTTGGTTTTCACTGGTCTTGGTACGTTAGCTGAAAGCTTCGCATGCAAATTGTTGCTTGAATACTTTTGAAAAGAGCAGCTTTGAAAGAAAGAAAAAAAAATAACTAATAAAACGAATTTTTGAAACAGTAAGACAAAATGAATCGCCACGTATGTTTTCTGCGAGAAACTTTACCACAGATAACTGTTTTTTAGTCTCCCTCGAGTGTAATTTGCTCTTTACTGAAAATTAAAAAACTGAAAATATTGTAAAGCAGCTTTTATATGTTGAGCAGATATATAAGTCTAATGAAAATTAGTCAATTTCTACAAATAGGCTGATATTGAAAAAAAAAACCTGACAGTTTAAATAAAATTAGAAGTTTTTGACATAATCATGAAAACACTTTAAAAAGATATATTTCGCTTTCAGTAAAGTGTAAATGATACTTTAGCCATTATCGGGGGGGGGGGAGAGTTGTCGTCTTAAGTTTGGCTTCATTGTTCCCTTCACTATCTGCTTGTTTTAAGTTTCAGTTCAGAATATGTCACTATAGACCCAATTACAGATGTGAATTTCTCTCTAAAAGTACAAAAGAGTGTCCTTGAACAATCGATAAGTGCTGTGATGTGGAAAACAAGGATCTGAGCGTATTGCCGCAAACTAAAAACAATTCAATCTCAAATTATTATAGTCAATAATTAAGAAATTGTTAGATGGCGATGTGCTAAGCTAGTCAAAATGCGAAATAAAAGAAATGATCCATTTATTTGCTATTTATTTATTCAGTATATAAACAATTTATTCATTTATTTATTTATTCAAAACCGAAAACAAAACTGCTTCCAACAGTTTTGTTCACAAGGATCTGAGCGTATTGCCGCAAACTAAAAACAATTCAATCTCAAATTATTATAGTCAATAATTCGGAAATTGTTAGATGGCGTTGTGCTAAGCTAGTCAAAATGCGAAATAAAAGAAATGATCCATTTATTTGCTATTTATTTATTTAGTATATAAGCAATTTATTCATTTATTTGTTTATTCAACACCGAAAACAAAACTGCTTCCCCTTGTTAAGTGACACTAAAAAAAATAAAAAACAAAAACGTTTACAAGAAAGAATAGCAAAGAAAAGCGTTAGTTGATTGTCTGACTTAATTGAAACAAACCCTATCCCAGGACCTGTAAAACAAAAGACAGTTCCCGATTAAGGACCCTGCTTGGAAATTTTACTCGGAGAGACAAGTTTTTCAATGATTAAGTATTATGGTAACAAACTAAAACATTGCAAATGTTCGGATAAGTAATAATAAGATATGATATGTGTTTTTTTGTCTGCTTAATAAGCACAAAATAAACTAAAAAAATATGACACAAACGGTTTAAGAATGCGGGGCTGTTTTGAAGGCGTGTTTGTCTTCAGGATTCTTCTGGTGAGCACATTGTTGATCAACAATCGCAAGAATAGGTTTGCTTGTCAACAATCGTTGATCAACAATATTTTACGCAAAAGCACGAATTATAAATACTGTTGGAAAAAAGATGATACTTACAAAGTCAGTTCAACATCTTTTTATTTATTTTTTTTCCTTTATACTTGTGTTTACTCTGGTACTTTTCATTATTTATACAGCTTCTCACAGTTTGATCAAATTCTGAAAATTTCAGTTTTATATCACAAAGTTTGTCCAGTGCCCTTTTAAGGGGTAAAAGGTAGTTAATTAGAAAAAAAAACTTCTCGCGTCTTATTTTGGGCAAGAGATCAAGCTAATAATAAATTTAACAGCTTTCATGGCTAAGTAGCTCTTTTTCTTTTAAAGTTATAAAAAAATCCCATAATAATATGCCTTGAAATTTCACACTTAATTTGACAAACAAGCTCGGTAAACAACAATTTTAATTTTGTTCGTTTTTATCCGCAATGTTGATCAACAAAACCCGTGTTGGTCACCAGAACACAAACTTCAATCAACACCACCAGAAAAGGCCTGTTGGGAATCAATTGCTTATTAATGTTTGAATTTTTAAAGGCGAAAAGTGTTTTAAAATTTAACTAATTAATTTGCTCATTTATTTTAACATCCAACGCGGCAAAACTAACGAGATATGATACTATCCTAAAATTTTCAGAACTTATAATTATTCATAAGAAAACTCTTAAAAATCAAACTTTTCAGATATGAATGATTATATCTGAAAACTTTGATATGAATGGTTATATCTGGTCATATCTGGACCCTAAGATGGGTCCAGGGAGAAAAGAATTTCTATTTTTAATTATTTGGTATCTGAAGCATTTTGAAAAAGGAAAAATAAAAATGAAAAAATTTCTTAATTTAACTAAGACATTAGAAACAGTAACGAGGCAGGAACAACTACAAAACTTAGCATTTTAACTTATTTTTTAAAAATTTGCTATTGAACTAGAATAAAATTAATTAGGTACTCTACTTTCATCAATGCCCAATAAAAATAAAAAGGCCAGGGACTTTAAGACAGAAGCACACTTGCCTTTTGAAGGTGGTGCGATGTGATACCGCCAAGATAAACGGTTTTATAGTTCATGTTGGAGGTAATTCCTTCCAGAACGGGGGAGTTCATGACACTTCAGAAGATGGATTCCTCCTTTTTTCTCTCTTTTATTACTCTTTCGTCTGGCAAACTCTACCGCGACTCGTTTTCCATGATCAGTGAAAACAAAATCTAAGCCCATCACAAGTAAATTCTCTTATTTAAAGATAGCGAGAAAGTACTCAGGTGCTCATATTATAAAAGTGTGAAAATAAATGACAAAGGAATCAGCGATAACATTCTTCATGAGCTTCGTAGAATATTTCGGTTGTATTTTTTTGTGCTTCAGTTTAAGAATAAGCTCCTCTAGAATATGTCCGGAAAATGTTTTATGTACCAGCTAAATGAGGTAAGCCTTATGGCACTCACTATTAAAAATAAGCAGGGAAATCCCCCCTCCCAAATAATAAAAAATCATATATTGCCTTCCATGTATTTCGATGTCCCTTGCCTAATAATTCACTCTTTTCAAATTGGTGACCAACGTCTCAAATTTTCTTCCTCGAAACCAAATTTATTGAACCCGATCATTTGACAACAAGGACATTTGGGACATAAATGGAATAATAATTAATTCGGGGACCTTACAAGTGCCCAGGATAGGGTAAACATTCGAAAAGCTAACATGTCGCTGTAAAGAAATGAAGTTATACGTGAAAAAAGAAAACACGTCAATGCAAAAAAATGTCTATGTCAGAGCTAGAAGGAGGGTGTTGGTGGGATCGTCAGAAACATATTTGCCTTTAATCCTTGGATCTTGTTGATCCTAAAAACGTTTAATTTGGCTATGCAGGATAGTTTTGGCCAAATTAGTAGAGTCTGAGACACACAGACATTTGTAAATTTTGTCTTCGATGTTCATAGATGAAATTGATATCTTTTAGATATTACAAAGCCACATGCTGCCTTCACAGACAATGCTGCCTCCTCCAAATCTTTTGAATCACCCATATCAGGGATCAAGTCCCCATCTAGCAGAGATGGACTTGAAGTTTCTAGCGCTTCTGGTGATTCTAAGGTGAAAGATGCTCGATACTATGAAAGAAGACAAAGAAATAACGAATCGGCACGGAAATCAAGGGAGAGAAGAAGAGAAAAAGAAAAAGAAGTAAGTATAGATATGTATGAATGAAAGAGAACCAGAAATTGGTAAGGCTAGACAAACTCTAGGTTGTCTTAATTCAAAATAGTTAACACCATCCAGTCCTGATGAGCAAAGTTGAAAGCCATTATTAAAACATAAACAAAGTAATTTCACCGTTTCGTTTTTGATTCATGTATGAGTTTAAAAAAGTAGGAACCCTAATGAAAAAACAGTTATTTTTTTTAGCTTACCCACTTTCATATACTAACCTTGCCCTCACTATATCTCAATCCATAAAAACAGTTTAAGGTCATACAAGCTGGGTGTTTTGAGCTCCGTTTTAGGTTGCGTTGAAGTGAGCATGGACTCTGACGAGACTTCAATTCTAATACAATAAAGTAAGCTTGTTTTGAATTTTCTAGTTCTGCAGCATAACAGCAACACTGTCAGTAGCGCTAGTTCAATTCTTATTAAAGTTGTTTTTCATGTTGAAGTGCCAGTTTTTCTTCTTTTTGGTTTGGATATTAGGGGAAGTGTAAAATAGTTTCACCTCGCTAATGCATGGCAGCATGCACTTTGAATTGCAAGACAATAAAAAATTGCTTCAGTGTCTACAGGTGTCACAATTTCATAGGCAAGGGTCATAGCTAGTCATGACTACTTCAGCTGTACAAAAGAAGCTTTTCGTCTGTCGGGTATCAAAAGGTCATATCTTCATAGTTGTAAATTTTAGAAGAGCAGAAAAAACCTCACATTTTTTTATTTACCATCCGAAAACCATAAAGCAAAAATAGATTGATATGTAAAATCAATATATATCAACCTGTTTTTGTTTTGCGATTGTCGGATGGGAAATTAAAAAGTTAAGGTTTATTCTGCTCTTCTGAAAATTTATTACTATGGAGATACGATCGTTTTATTAATTCACTGCTAGAGGTCGATGAAATGCATACACAAATACATGTGTTTACAAGAATAAAACTTTAAGAGAAACAAATGAGCATTTATCAATGTATAATTAATAAGACGATTAGATTCAACTGGTGAAATAGATAAAATGACTCATAGTCTGTTTTTTTAACCGATTTTTGTCCATATTGGCCAAAAATCTACACTTGAATGTTATACGGTCTTTTTTTAAACTTAGTAAGACTCCTAGATATAGAAAAAAAAAACTTTTTCAAGGAAATCTTGCTCGACTTTATTTTATGTCCATTCAACACAATGATTCCTTTACAACAGACAACGAAAAAAAAACAAAAACAAGAATACTGGCGTCGCCATTTTATTTCCTTTGTTTAGAAAAGGTGTCAAAAGCTTAAGATGTGAATTTTCAGCATTAAAAAATAGCATATATAATATTCATCAAGATCTGATAGTGCCCTTAAAATCGCCCCTATTTTGTGACACCAGGCCTTCATCCACAAATTAATTGTCTTAGGCTACTTTTAATATTGATGAAAATAATACATTTGGAATCAGTGTAAAAAGTCAAATATGTGTTTTTCTCTACTCTCTAATCTATAATATGTCTTACTATTGGACACGACGCGCTCTTTTTTAGGCTTTTTTAGGCTTAACTATTGTGTACATTACATCCTGCTAATCATTTTGTGTCTCTCATTTTAAAATGATTTGGGTGACTCCAGATAATACAAACATCAGCAACACTACCAGACATGGTGTATCACAAAAGGGAAGAAAGTTACCTGATTAAGATTTTAATATTTTTTTTTATTTTCTCATAGCCGTGGTAAATAATGATGGTACTAAAGAATAAAAATACTGAAAAAATATTTTTAGTACTAAAAGTAAGTTTTCTCCTTGTATTCGGGTCAATTTCACACCTGCATATAAAGATTAAATCCCTATGATTGTCAGAAAGTTCCAATGAGTTTTTATGCCATGACTACCCTACGGTTTAATTTTTAATTCTTTCTTTTTCCTAGAAGCCGGTAGTTTATTTTAAAACTAATTAGGGACTTTCCAAGCTTTAACTACCCAAGGCCAGCTCTGTATGTCCTTTTAGATGCTACAAGGTCATCACCTTTCTCTGCTTAAAATAACTAACAGTCATTTCATTAGCAGTAACATGGTTATCAGACTCTAAATAGTAGTTCATAAAAGCCTACATAAGTCGAATTTTATGTAATATAAATGAATTAATTGTGCTAGTAGTGCTAATTGTGCTAATTGATTACATGTGATTCATACATTTCCCCTAGAAATTTCAGCCGAGTTAGACCACTGGAAATGGAGGAAATATTGATGATGTGATAATAACATTACATTTATTATAAGTTGAATAAGGCCATACAACACATAATTCGATAATACAAATCATAAGATAAATAGTAACACATATTTTCTCCCCCCCCCCAAAAAAAAAACAACAGCAAAATTACTCCAGTTTATATTACTATAGTTTCTTTACCATTTCATTAACACACTAACAAACTTGGATCTTTATCATTTTCAAATTCACATAGTTGATCCAACGGAGCTCAAGGGTATTACCCTAACAAAAATTATTTTTAAATGGAAAATCTGCTTCCATCCTAATAGAACATGAGCCATGTCCTCAACTCCTAAAGTAACCTACGTTACCATATGCTCAACTCCTAAATTAAACCTGCATTACCGTATCCTCAACTTCTAAATTAAACCTACATTACCACATCTTCAACTCCTATATTTTAGAAGTGTTTATGCATTTTAAAACATATGGGCTTATTTGGGCTAAAAACCTCTTCTTAGCCAAGCTACTAGTATGGGCTGCCTCCCCTTAATAGTAAAATGTTTGTAGAGATGAATATGTAATGATTCGGAGGTAATAGGCTTTAGATTTTCTATGCAGGATTTCACCTCTTATTGATAGAAGAGCATCGCCAAGTATTGAAAACCTATTTGTGACCAAGACGGACCCAACATTGCACAAAGCCTCCATTTATACTGGAGGTCCCAGGGACTTCTTGCTGTCTAGTTCTAATCTTGCTTTAGCGCGTAGTGTAGCATTAAGAAGATGTATTATTCCTTATCCTGTACTGATTTTTGATCATTGCTTTCTCCGAGGTCATAATAATTTTAACGATTAGAATAATGCAAAAATAGCAACTTGGCATGTTCCGACGTTAAAAAAAAACAAACTTGTATTGACATTTTGACCGACAAATACAGACGTTTTGAACTGGACTTGTTAAGAGTTACATAAACTCATATCCATGGGGCGTGAAACGTGAAATTAGGTGATATAGATGATTTACTCAATCAGGACGGATGGGATGCATAGGCATGGAGTAAGGCTCATTATGAATAAGAAAACTATTACATCTTATTGAGGTTGGGAAGGTGGATAGGGACTCAGATTAATTTTAATTACAGCTACACGAACAAATAAACAGAATCCCAGGTAGATATAAGATATTTTTATTAGGGGATATCACTGCTCTAGTTCTTAGAAACAGGGATAAATGGTATCCTAGCCTGGGTAAATTTGGGGCAGGAAAAGAAAATAATAACGGTTATAAACTGCCACAATTTTGTAGGTATAATAGTCTACTTACAAACAGTGCAGTATTTGGTCATAAAATGGTCCATGAGTTAAGTACCAGATGTTGTCTCAGCGATGAAAGTTAAAAACACACAAAGGCAAATAAGTGAAAATGCTTTAAGTCCGTTAGAGAAGAGGAGTGACTTATACGTGAAGTATATGAGTGATATATCATATAAAATGAGAGGGATCTAAGGAAAGTATTAAAATATGATTTAAGAAGGTGTGATACAGAGGCCATGAATAAAATTGCTGAAGATCTGGAAGTTACAGCCACACAACATAATAGTAGAATATTGTATTGGCATGCAAGAATATTGAGAGGGAATAATCAATCTGAACTTGTCCCAGTTAGAGATGGGAATGGGGTCACGATTAGTTGTAAAGAAAGAGGAGAGTATGCTTCGGCCAAATTTTTATTCTTAGATTAATAACAAAAAATAAAACTAATTTTAAAATTTTTAACTATTTTTCAAGTTTAAATTATAAGATTAAAATTATTGCTCAGATATCATAAATGTTTTTGCAGTTTATAACTTTATCGATTCTGAACTAAAACTAAAATAAAATAAAAATTGATTTTTCCATTTTTACGTTACGTCTCTCATTACATCATATATGGTTATTAGTACATAATCGGTGTTAGATTTTACGTCACGTCATTTATTACTTCATTTAAAAAATCAAATATCTTTGATATATTTCAGCATAAACCATGAAAAGACATCTCAAATGCAGTTTTTTTTTTGTAAAAAGTGATTCTGTTTTAAATTTTTGTTTGATTTTGATTAAAAAAGGCACCAGAAATTTTAATTTCTGTTCGAATAAGCCCTCTCACAGAATTCTAGGATCTCTGGGTCGATACGATCACCCCTGGGAAAAAAAAGGCAAATAAACAGGCATCCGTGATCTTTCTTCTGGCAAAAAAATACAAAATTCCAAATTTTTGCAGATAAGAGCTTGAAGCCTCTAAAATAAAGTTCTCTGATACGCTGAATCTGATGGTGTGATTTTTATCAAGATTCTATGACTTAGTGGTGTTTTCAATTTTTTTTTTAAATAAGGCAAATTTCCTCAGGTTCGTAACTTTTGATGGATATGAGTAAACTTGATGAAACTTATATATTTCAGCATAAAATCAGCATAGAAATCAAATTCTTTTGTTCTATCTACTGATATTAAAATTCCTTTTTTAGAGTTTCAGTTACTATTGAGACGAGTCGCTCTTACTATACAAACTCCTGGAATTTACTAGGTAAAGTAAAAGTCCTGGAATTAAATTATGCTGAAATCTGAGTGTCCTAGATGAAAATATTAGCAAAATAAATGAATTTTTGTAGGTTTTTGAGAGTCCAGGACATGAGAAGATCGATTAAGTGGATAAATTTACTTAACTAGGTAGTATGTTTAGTAAAGTTGGTGGATGCCGTGAAGATAATAAAAGTACAATGGCCAAAGCCTAGGGTGTTTTTTCACGGTTGAAAATATATTCGGAAGAATGGAAAGTTTATAAACCAAGATTAGAACATTAGAAGCAACATTGATGACAGCGGTCAAGTATGGTTCTGAAACTTGGATATTCAAAAAAAAAAAAAAAAAAAAAAAAAAAAAAAAAGGATTTGTTAGACGTTTTCGAGAGGAGTTACCTACGGGTACTTCTGGGTACTCGTCTGACTGGCCGTGTTTCCAAAAGTAAACTGTACGAAGAATAGGGCTTTTTTCAGCTTTCTAGGGCTATAATGAGAAAAAGATTGAGATGGGACCCATTCTGCGGATAAAGAATGACAAGTTGCCTAAGATCGTGTTTTTTGGCCAGCCATCCAGGACCAAAAAAGCAGATCGTCTAGAAATGGAATTTAAGGAAGGACTTAATGAAAATTATAACTTCTCGGAAGGGTGTCCGTCCCTTCTTGGAAGGGGGGTTTTGAATTTATTGGATGGAGGAAGAGCATGCGTAGCTGTATTGGCCTCGGGTGACTTGGTGCTTCTGTTTTAAGCTGCTGTTAGTAGTAGCAGTAGTATATACAAAACTTAAATTTTGTAAGACTAAAAATTGAATGACAAGAATGACTTTTAGATCGTGACTGCTCTATGGTTCCCTTTTTGGTCTTGAAGGAATTTAATTATCCTAGCAACAGGAAAAAGAAAATATTATATTTTACTTTCTATTGTAAATTTGGAGATAAAAGTATTTGCGCAGTGATTTTTAAAGTAATTTATTTCACATTTATCTATATGAAACATATCTATGTAAATTATTTTTATCTAACGCAATAATCATGTTCTGCTGCCTGCCTTTAATACAAATAGGTAGAACTAATTCCCCGGTTTGTCAAAAACTTGGGATTACCGTTTATGCGAGAAGAAAGCTTATAAAAGAAGGGCCTTTTATGACCTTCTTTGGGCCCTAATTTAGAGGGAATCGAATTTTGTTTTCATTTCTTTTTTTACATTGAAGTCACCAATTGTTTTTTGCATTGAAGCCCCTTATTTTGATTTTTTTTTTTTTTTTTTTTTACATTAGGTTGCACTTGTGCAAAGGACGTAAATCATAAGGACTTGCGGCCATTTCCACGAATACCATTTCGGCCATTTCGTTGGGGTAACCAGGTGTTAAGCCGGAGGACATAGTTACGGAACGTAATATATGACAGCGGGCAAAATATGCGGTAAACAGAGCTATTTCAAGAGGGGGAGGGCATCTGGGGCAGTTGCCCCGGGTTTCGTGGCCTGGGGGTGCCAAGGCTGGGGTATTGCCCACTTTGGCCCAATTTTTTACCTGATTCGGCGTTTTTTCGCTTCTATTTCAACTGAGAAAGGGGTGCTGTAATTAATTTTTCCTCGAGCGCCACTAATCCGAGGAACAGCTCTGGTGGTAAGGATGGGGGGATACCGAATATTAGTCCCTCTACTACTAACTTCGGTATCGTTGGAGTTGGAGATGCTGGGCCTTTGTATCCTGAGCCTCGACATAGATTAATGATTCCGCCCATATTAATGATAATAATAATAATAATAACGATCATCTTTCTATGATAGTCATAAGCCTAAAACCTTTCTGCGCCACTTAAAACCATATTAAATGGATATTGATGTATAAAATTTAATATTGGTTGACTCTGATGACTGTTGATGTTGTGATGTTGATGACTCTGATGTTGTTAAGCCAAGAATAAGAAATCTATCTTCTAATCGACCAAAACAGTGTTGGGATAATTCATTTTTTTTTTTTTTTTTTTTTTTAACAAAACATAAACACTTATAACAGAATGACGTCCACACTTCAGCTGAATATGAATAGCTGGCCGGGTGATTCTGGTCTTTTCACCTGAAAATAAGTCAAAATTTCAAGAAAAAGAATTTATCAGCACAGTGATTGCAAGAGGTTTTTTAGCCCGAAAAGCTATCAAAACAAATAAAACCACAAAAATTATCCATCAAAATCCAGTGCAAATGCTGCATTGTTTTACAAGGTTATAATTTCCTTGGGGAGCGCTACTCCTCAAGGTCACCCTGCAGTGGTGACCATGGCGTCATAGCCTGACGCTACTTCGAGGCCACGCAAGCAGGATTTCCCTTTCGGGAATAGGGACGAAGGAAGGACCTTATGATGGAACAAAGATCCCAAAGTATCTCGCAACACCGGAAAGCTCCGGCCTTTTATACCCAGCACATCCCTGGCAGTGATTTAGATAGCAAGGGACACAGACGATAATTTTCGATCTTTGGTGCATTTTGATATAAAACCAATTTTTACAAGTTATTTCGATACTTATGTTTTTAATCTTCTTAGTCTTTGATGAATATTTGTATATCTGATTCTAACGATTTACTTTATAATAGCAAATCTTGCTTGTGAAACTTTGTACCAAGACTACGCCCACCCATCCTTCAAGCAACTTTTAGCCATGTCATTATCCGTATATGATAATTTATGGGAGCCAGTCTTTACTCCCCTCCCCTCGGAGAAAACCCCTACCCCGGAATATACCCCCCTCCTCGCGGAAAATACCCTCCGCGTAAAATACCCCCATGGAAAATACTCCCAGAAAGTATCTCCCCATGGAAAATCCCCCCCCCCCCGTGGAAATTCCTCCAGAAAATTTTCACCGATAATTCCCCTCATGGAAAATTGCCTCACGCGCAAAATGGAGCAGCCAAGGAGAAAGTACTCAATAGGCGCCTCAAAATGTCCTAATGGGTAACAAAAGGAACAGATAACAAAACAGTTTTAGGACAGGGGTTGGTTGGTCTCCAATCACTTTCGACTTATAAAAGAAGGATTAGAACTCTCACAAAATATCCGTATGTTTTCCAATAATAAATAATATCTGTAAGCAATGGACAAATTGCAAAACTTGAAGCCCTTTCTCTAAGGGCAGGGGGAGGGGTGGGGGTCTTGTCATCCCCAGAGGCATATCTATTAGACCTTTCAATTATGATGAACCAATTGGCCATCTCAAAATTTCATTCAGATGTCTTTGGGGGAAAGGGAGGCAGAGGAAGAGGGCTAGATGCCCTCCATTTTGTTTGGTCACTTAAAAAGGCACTTGAATTTTTGATTTTTGTTTGAGTAAGTCCTCTCCCGATCATCTACAATCCATGGTTTGATACCATCATCCCTGGGGGAAACTTATTGTAAGTTTTATTTAATTTAGATAAATATAGAATTAGTTCTAAGGGAAAGACGAGGGGAGGGTGGAGGTAGAACCTGATATTTGATGCCTCTTAATTTCTGGGGGTATTTCTGGTCCGCGCCATTATTATGAAACTAAAGAGTAACATTAAGCCTCAAAATGAGCAAACTTTATTCATTATTGGAGGGGGACTTCCCCTTCCTCATCCGTGCCTCTGCTTCGCGGTTGTTGAAACTTCGGAGGATGCTCATTCAATCAGAAATTGAGAGTTCCAGTCCTTCTTTTTTTATAAGTCGAAAGCGATTGGAGACCAACCAGCCTCTGTTCTAAAACTATTTTTGATATCTGGTCCTTTCTTACCTCTTAGGTCAGGACATCTGATTGACATTTTGAGGTACCTATTTTGTACTTTCTCTTTGGCTGCTCAATTTTGTTCGTGGGGGAAAAATTCTGGGGGAACAATTTTGTTTGTGGGGGAAGGGTATTATCGGTTTTTTTCGGAAGGGGGTAGGGGGTCACGGGGTGTTTTCTGCAGAGGGGGCATTTTCTACGGGAGGGGGGGGGTGTTTACACCTAGACCCGATACCTGTTACAGAAAATTTACTCTGTAAATAGACGAAATAAGATAAAAGTTTTTTAGTATATTTTATTATCTGTTCTGTCATATCAGAATTTTCACTTGTAACTACGATTTTACTAATGAAGGAGTTTCAGAGGAGCTCTATACACTATGGGGCACTGGGACGACGGCTTGATTGGGCTAATTTTAAATCTGGTCCAATTCGGAGAAAGTACTTTTCTTTTAACAACAACATTTTCTTATTTACATTTATTTTTAAAGAAAGAGGCAAAAGCGATATACCTGGAAAGCCAATACAACGTTCTGATCAAGAATTTGGTGCACTATTCAACACTGCTGAAGAAATTTGAGTCAAACTTCGTTTTGTCAAGACAATCCTTACAAGACTCCTCGTATTCCAACTAAATTCAACAGCAAGACTTGGTGTTTATTTTTTTTAATTGTAGCATGCTTATTCAGTTTACTGTAGGCTAGACAAGTATGGTGAATTGTTATTTTTATTTTACGTTTAATAGCTAGAGATGGTGAATTGACACCAAACCAATTTCTTTGAAAGGATGTTTTTTTTTTTGCAAATAAGTAGTGATCGTATCTTCAACTTAACGTCAGGTATAAGGGAGGAAAATGCGAACACTAGAAATAGGCAGTGGCGGGTCCAGAGGGGAACGAGGGGGGCGCCCTCCTAACGTAGTCTAAAGTAGTGTAATATACTTAATTAACGCAAGTTTGCGTTAAATAAACTTGCTCCTAACGCAAGTTTAGCAGATTAACCTATTTTGCGCCCCCCAACCCTAAAAAATCCTGGATCCGCCCCTGAAAATAGGGTGTCCAGAGTAACTTTTGTCTTAATAACTTCTGGTTTTAAGAATGTTAAACAGGCTTAAAAAAGAAATTAATACTATTTTAATATTAATAAGAGGCAAGTTTTTTTTATTAAAAAAAGCTAGAACAATTAAAAGAGACAACATTAGGTCACAAAAAACGGAACATATGAAACATAACAGATGCAGAGAGGTGGAGGTATTTTGCTCATAGGAGAGGCTTAAAACATATTCTGAGAAGCTCCAACACAAAGAAATTGTGCCAAATGGTTTTTATAAATATTATTTTTTACTGTATTTGAAATCCTAAAAATGTTTGACGGGGAGAGTAAACTACTTAAGATGAAACTTAAAGATTGGTTAAGGGTAAGGTAAGTATCAAAATCAAATTTCCTGTAAAGAAAGTTGTTAGATATTCAGTTTGAAGTTTAAAATTACCAGTTTGAGTTTTAAATTACCAGTTTCATTTTGATAATTTGGGTTTGAAATTACCAGATGATAGAATCTTCGGGATTTAGATGTAGGTTAAGTTTAATTAAAGTTGCTGACAACTAAAATTGCCAAAAATTTGCCGAAGATTAAACAATTTCGCATTTATCACTAATTGATACAGCAAGGCCAATAAGGAATTTTGTATACGGCTCAAAAGTGTTGCTTTTTTTCCCAAAAGTGTTGCTTTTTTTTCCCAAGGCAAGATTTGGAAGGCCAGCCCGTGTTTAAACATATCATCTCAAATTCTAGGTTTTTAAAAGTTAAATTTCAAGAAGTACCCAATAAAACACAAATTGTAACAAAAATTGTAACTTGTTCAGTTCTTAATTAGTGTCATTTTTTATTCATTCAATCTGTCTTAAATTATTATTTCAGGAATTCTAAACTTTTGTCATGCCTATAAGTTATATTACTAAAAAATATGAAATACAATTTTTGCTGAATTTATCTACTGAAATTTTAGAAAAATTTAATGTTTATAGAACTAAATAAAATAGACTTAAAAATTATGTATTCAAGGTAGCCGACTGCTAAACTTGTTAAACTATCAAATCTACTATTAAAATCTTAATATTTTGTGTTTTGTCAGAATTCATTAAACATTCAAATTCGTTCCTTTTTTTACGATTCATTTACTTTGATTCTTCTCTTTTTTATAATTTAGTATCCCACTGCCTTTGCTATTTTTAACATGAGCGCTAGTTATTTTAATTATTTCCTTAATTTTACTTATTTCGATTTGTCGGTTTTTTAATCAAATTTGCAAAGACAGTTACTAGAACTAAACGTGGACGAAGATTTGGCTGTGTATTCAACATCCGTCTTCAGCGAAGAATAAAGACGTTAAACATTAAATGAGAACATTAAAAAATGTGTTAATTTTTTGAACAGGTCCAAAAGAGAAATTGAACCCTTTTAAAAGATTTGTACATTTTTTTTTCTTAAGAGAAAGAGCGCATGTCTAAACAATAGACTGATACTATGAACAGCCAATAATTTCTAATTTCTTCACTGAAAATTAGAGCATAATTTTGACTTTTATCTGAAATTGACATGATCAATAATTCTTTATGGTGTGCGAAAGCACAGGATGGTTGGCCCCCAACCCCCCATTGCACTTCCTGACTGAAAGGCCAAGAAACGGAGATCAGCACCGCCGGTAGGGACTGTAAAGTCCAATGCCGTATTCTTTACCTTTACCTTTAATAATTCTTTATAAAGCACTTGCGTATTTAAAATAGCTGTGGTCGTCATAAAAAGTACCCATGTCAAACTGTGATAATTTATGGCTGAAACACTGATCTTATGGTTTCTCAAAATCAGATTTTCAACTTCAGGTGGTCTTTAATTTTTCTGTAGACCTTTAACGAAGACAGTGACTAGACTAAAAGCCTAAAAGAACAGTTTTTTGATATATTCAATAGCTTTTTTCAGCAAAGAATAAAAACTGAATTAAAAACACACACAAAATTAAATAGAACCATAAAGAAGAAAAAGCAAACCAATAAGAAAGTTTGGCGTAATCATGTTACACCATTTTGTCTAAGATTTAGCAGGATTGAAAGGAATATCCATAATTATTATTTATTTTATCCTACTTTTTATAATTTTAACATGCATATTTCCGCAATCGAATCTTCATTATGTACCTTTATATTCTAAAAATGACGGCCAAAACTTGCTACTCTTGATTTTTTTTTTATTGCAGTTCCTGTTTAATAAGTTTATTTCAAATTTTGGTAAGTTTTAGAATTAGGATCTCTTGCAGCTTGAATACCCATATTTTAGCTAGTTCGTGGCCAATACATTTTTTTTTTTATACTTTGGAAATTAAAACCTTTCTTGAAACTTTAGCATGTGCTGCCCTTGTAAAGGACACTGCCGCGCCGCATGTGCTGTACCACCCAGAATCGCAGGCACACAATATTCAGTTTCAATATTTTTATATTATTGTGTAAAAAAACTACAGTCCTGTTTTTAGCGTGCGATCATGAAATAGAACAAGTATGGCTTTTCATTATATATATTTTTTTTTAATTTCTTTTCCGTAATGTTATTGAATTATATACAATAAACTAAGATTTATGGGCCATGTAATACAGTAATAAATTGAAGGTAAGTCTTTTATTAAAGAGGTCTCTGAACTAATTGTCGGTGAAATGGTCTGTGATTGAAGAGGAGAGTTGTGATAAAGGTATGTGATGTGGTACACAAGGGGCATGGTTCTTGTGCTAATTTTTCTGATTTTTATGTGTGATGTAGTGCAGCTGATTTTGATTTGTAGAAGGCTATTTAATTAATAAATATTTGAACCATATATTTGTCTTACTTAGATATGCATTAAGGCTAGTCCTGAGGCTAGTGAAAAAAGATGCCATGGATAAAATAAATTATTATTATCTCATGTTTTGAAAGTAAGGGGGGGGCTAAAAAACTCTAGTTTAGGACTTAGACTATGGTGACACTAATGTGCTCTTTTCATTCTAATCCGCTACGATTTGCATGGGATTTTAAATTGTTCTTTTTTTCAAAATCTATTTTTGCAACAAACCTAATATTAATAAAATATATCATTCTTTAATCAGCTTTGAATAAAAATGTTCTCTCTAGACAATATTTTTTTCCAAATATGATTTTAGCCATTCGGTTATTATGGGCTGTTGTAACTCTTAACTAGGCTGCAGCTATTGCTGCAATTAGGCTGAAGAATTCGATAAAATGATAGAATAGTAGATGACTCGGCATTGTGCTGATTTTCAGCAATGGGGTAATAACAAATGATTATTGACAGATAAGACGTTGTGATTGAAATGAATGATCATAAAGCATTATCACTAAATTCAGAAAGTTCCACGCTGCCGAATCTTGTCTTGAATGCATTATCGCAAGAGAAATCAGTGAGAAATTGGTCTTTTAAAAGCAACTTCAGATGGGGCCTTGGATCTAAACAGGTTTTGAATCCATGTAAATTTCTCAATATTATTTGCCTGAAAGCGTTTTTAGAACTATTTGATAAGCTGTAATAGGTGGTCTTCAAAATAAGACTTCAGATTAAAAGACAAATAAATTTCATCAGAGGTCGCTAACTTGTGCAACAAGGGAAAACTCAATGATACCACCTTTATTCATTTTGATCCCACCTTTATTCATGATACCACCTTTATTCATGATACCACCTTTATTCATGATACCGCCATGATATCACAATGATACCACCTTTATTCATGTGGCTGTAATTTTTTTCTTCTGAAACCTGAAGTCTTTTTTCGAAAACTTTAGAGAACTAGAATGCCAACAAATTTGGCGAATTGCTTAAGTAAATATGTCTCGTCACCATTATGACGGGAACCACAGCTCCCATATGGATCCTCTTGCGTCCTGTTGCTCCTCAGCAGGTCATAGCTTACAGTTTGAGAAACACTCGTCTAGTAAGAAAGATTTGCAGTTAAAGTTTTATTCCGGAATGATAACTATTTTTAAGGCATATCTTAACATTGAAAAAGTTTATAATTTCTAAAAATAGCTTGAAATAATGAGTCAGAAGTAAAAGCCAGGGAATTGTTCGGGGAGGAAGTTCCTTATTGTGGATAGAAGCACACAAAAAAAGTGCTGGAAGTGAACAAAATGGGATGAAGCTTACATTAAGTTTTTATTCAACCGAAGATCCAGGGACTTCTTTTGTCCTGTTTGATTTAGGTCAAAGATTTGGGGCAGATTTGAGAAGGATCTGCCGGGACCTTTTCCTTTGCTCAAGTCCCTGAAAATGTCAATGATTTACGTGATATGAAAAATGTGATTTCGAGTGGTAAGAAGTTGAAAGTCAACAATCCTAATGACATTCTGATTGACGTATTCAAACGTTTTTGACAAGACTTACAAGGAGTTTCATACTGCTACTACTACTAGAATCTTCAACAGCCCTAAACCACCTAAGACATACCCAGTGGCACACAATTCCCCTCCGCCTCAATTTTTTCAAGATATTTTTTCTTGATTCCCTCCCTGTGAGTTACAATTTTCTTCATACTGTTACTACTACTAGAATCTTCAACAACCCTAAACCACCTAAGACATACCCAGTGGCGCACAATTCCCCTCCGCCTCAATTTTTTCAAGATATTTTTTCTTGATTCCCTCCCTGTGAGTTACAATTTTCTTTCAATTCTTCCTTATGACCTCTTTGCGTTCTATTTGAGGAAGATATGGTTTTTGTTAGGCCCCAAATGGATGGCCAAAAAGCACAATCTTTAGCAATCCGTCATCCTTCATCAGTAAAACGCGGCCTATTCGTCATAATTTTTTCTTTCATTATAACCCTAGAAAATGGGATCCTTAAACTATTTTTTTTAGTTTCCTCAATTCTTTGAAGTGCTTACATTTCAGAGCTAAGTATACCAACTGTCATTACTGATGCTTCAGATGTTCTAATCTTAGTCTGTAGACGTCTCTTTTTCTTCTTCGAATTTTTTTTCCGCAATGCTATAACTCCCTGCACCTTTGCAATTCCATATTTTACGTCTTTACTACATCCACCATTTTACTAATTATACTACCCAGGTAAGTGAAGTTGCCCACATATTATCGGTTATCTCGTCTCCTAATGTCATCTTTTCGTCATTATTTATTCTTAGCAAAATTAACCTGGTCTTCTTAAAATTAATCTTCAAACCCACTCATGTATCTTTAACTCACAAAACCTCAGAAATTCCCTAAGTTCTTATACATTTTTATCCTAAACACTCAATTCATCTGCATAATCTATGACGGGGTAAGTTTACTTTTCCGTTTGATTCCACGCTCTCCTATAATCTTTTCTGTGCTCCTTAGGAGAAAGTTCGCTAAAAAAAAAAGAAGACATAGACCTGCCTGACTCCTGTTGTCAAACTTACTACTCGCTTTATTTCCAACCTTAACCAAATAAATATTATCAAAAAGTTCGTGGTAATCAGACTGATCATAGAAATTCACTGTTAATCAGTTTGTGGTAACGAACTGTAAATAAGGAGTTACTCGGTGTTATGTTTTTTATCTTTCTTTTCACTTTTCTTTTTTTGCTATTTTACTTTGTGATGTTTTCTCGGCTCGTAGTTCGTTATCATTTGGTTTGAATAAGGCTAATAACCTGTTTTGTTGGAGATCCAAGACACGACCTATTTTCACTTTGTATGAGTCTTTTGGTATGATTTTTTTTCCCAGATGAATCAGACCTTTCCCGAATGCTGAGTAATAAGCATCTCTGTTGAAAATTAAATAAAAAAAACAAGTTTTTTTTTTAACTGAAAGTAAGGAGCGACATTAAAACTTAAAACGAACAGAAATTATTCCGTATACGAAAGGGGCTGTCCCATCCTCAACGCCTTGCTCTTTACGCTAAAGTTTTTTATTGTTTCAAAAAAATAGAGTTGTGAGAAAGTCAAACTTTAGCGTAAAGAGCAAGGCGTTGAGGAGGGGA